>JBAMJV010008065.1:0-128833 GCA_037951105.1 Echinarachnius parma | reverse complement strand
TTACCGTCAATTGTTCACACATTACTTTGTGGACATATCAGATCACACCAATACGCATTTCATTAATCACTCATCACTGTTTGCACTTGTCAATAAAGTTACTAGATCCGGAAAAAACGAAACTTGTTCCTTGCTTATATTGGTAATACAAATACAACAAGGTATGAGAAAACCACTAGAGTTCAAAGTAAATTGTGTGGATTTTAACAATGTTTAATTTAGATCCCTTTTATTAGTTATATCATTTTGAGAGTTTTTGCTCACTGGAGAGAAACAAAAACTACTTCCATTTCTGACGACCATAAATATGCACTTATAATTTGTTTATATTAGATATGCACGTACGAGATAATATAATATACTGCATTCGGTGTCATTTACATTCCAAACAGTACAAGCCACATGGACCATTGATTATGCTGATTAATTATAAGCTTATGGTAAACATCGAAACATTGTACATTGAATCTGAATATTGATAAAATCTCATCATATTTTGTATACTTTCTATCGGTGTATTAATATTTAAAAAATGAAATGATAACTACCTTTAAATAAACAGCGAAGTGTCCAAGTCGAACCCTTCCTCTTCATAAGACGAATCGGATGTGAATGTTAATTCAATGCTATGCCCACTGGAAATAAATGGTGTGAATCCTGCTCCGTTTCCACTGTACTTCAGGTTTCTGGATGGGTCAGTACTGTCCTCTATCAAGAGTATATCACTGACTTCAGTGTAAAATGAGTTAAACTCAACTATGATGCGACATGTAGGTTCGGCTTGTACTTTCCATACTACATCTTGTTTAGAGTCGTAGTTCCATGGATAGTTAGGTGACTGAATGTCGTCAGCTGAATCTCGCGTGATGTTGATATCAGTTGCTAATATAACAAATGCAGAATAGGTGGACATAAATTAAACATTACAACATTTTGGCACCAACATTGGGTCATAAATGAAAACCTCGGTAGATTATATTTCCTTGAAATATTTCCATCTCTCATAATATCATATCACATTACACGATGATTTTTCGTAAACCAATTTGTTATCGTTACCACAACGTAAATTTACAAATTTCTAAATGACCATAAACAAAACGATTGTAATATTTGACATGCTGTTCGAAACAAGACAAACGTTTTCTTTTGTGACAAATTTGTACTTTTCTATTAAAAGATTTCTTTTGACAAAAATGTGTAATTCAAAGCAAAAAAATGTGAATATCCCCCTTATATTTCTTTTTACATAGATTGCTAAATAGAATTAACCAAAATAAGAAGTAAATTCCAGCATAATAATATTTATAATTTAAAAGGAATTGTTTGAATACCGTCCACAGCGATCGAGAAGAACATTCTTTAAGCTGGCTCTCTTTCTTGATGTACATAATTTATATGAATGTCAATTAATTCATATTAGATTTTGATTATTTAAAACCCGGAAGCGAAATAATACATTACAATTGATAAATTTACCTGCACAGATTGGTACCACTGCGAGGAGTAGGCCTGCTACAAGACGTGACAAACCCATCATGCTGAATGGATATGATCTATGCTATTATTTTATAAACACCTGAAAAGATTACAAATTCACGCAACGTCCTTTGAAATATAGATGTAAAAATATGAATACAATGTAAGTTGTACAATTATCCTTTATCCACAATATGTATTCATCAGTCATCACTGGAACATAATCCTTAAAAGTATGTTAATAAAATCAGTAATCACGACGAGTAAGATCAAAGTAATGCAATATAAAACTGCCGGTAGTACTAGCAGGCACGCGGAATACAGCAACGTATTAAAATCTAACCAATCAGAGATCGTCATAGGGATGGGGAGAGGGGGAGTGAGGTGATGGTTATTATTGTTTTTGTTGTTGTTATTATTATAGTTGTTATTATTTTAAATATAATTTGGGTTATAAGTTATTTCAAACATATAGGGAAACTGACCCGAAATATAAATGAAAAAGGTCAAAGAAAATAGGGTTTCTTCGGGACTCGAACGCTAGCTAGACCATGCCGGGGTGAGCGCATAATCTGTCTGGGCGGATAGCCTGTCTGGGCCGCAGTATTATATTAATGGCAATATCGTGTGTTAGGCCCCACCACTGCTAAACTGTATACACTTATGTAGCCAATAAATCTAACTTATAGCCAATAAATCTGACCTATCTTGGTCTTGAATATTCATGCGCTGTTTGCTTGTCCTTCCTCATATCTCTTGAACAATCATATAACTGAAAAAGCGAAAAGTCATCGCACATGCGCAGAAGAATCAAATCTTGGGAATATTCATGAGCTATGATGTCACACTTTACCTTATTTGGTGATGGATATGCTTTGTAAGTCAAGTTTTGCCATGAATAATGTTTGAATATTATCACTTATCAATAATTAACAATTTATAGTAATCCTGAATAATAATGATATGCTAATGAGAACATTTTGTGCGTAAATATGCAAATCTTGTAAATACAGCGAGCGAGGTGAAATACGCGCATGCTCAGAAGAACATCGCTGCAGACAGTTTAAAAACGATTCACCCACGTTTGCGTGAGAAATGGTAGTAAATGGGATCATCCGGGACCACGTGAATATGCAAGACCAAAATACAGAGCTTCCAATTTAACGACTTTTTGAGCGATTTGACTCTCTAGTCTTTAAAATCTCCCCCCCCCCACACACCCACTTTTAAAGTGATTTATAACACACACACACACACACACATACATGCACAAACTCACATACATACACACATATGCACTCGCGCGCACACACACATTCACACACACACACACACACACACACACACACACACGCACACACGTCACACACACATTTACATACACATTCACACTCACTCACACACACACATACAAACACACACACAAACATACACGCACACACACACGAACACAAAACACACACACACACAAATAAATAATCTTATTCAATAGATTTCTTCTTGGAGAAAAACTCACACACAACCCACAAACTTGCGCTTTTCCTATATTTTGCTTCGATACGCTCTTTCCTTTGTTATTACATTATGTAAGCTCATTCGAAAGGGTTTGTTTATATGAAACTAAAATAAATGTCGCGGGTGTCATTTACTGAGTGGCGTTGTTTTTAAAGTTGCGCGGACAAGACATATAGAGGGCCAGGGAAAAATTACTCAGCCGCCCGCATTGGGCCGCGCCATGACAGTCAACTAGGCTAGAACAAACGTGCTGCTAAAAGGAGATACCATTAGTTTGTACAGAACGGCGCGTCTCGTGCGTAGCGCGCGCGTAATATGACTAGCGTCCTTTATTTGCCTTATCCGCGCCACTTTAAGTCAAATGCTTATGAATATACAACATGCAATAATCCATTTTAACATCCTAATACTGTGATACATGTATATAAACATAATCTTTATAACATTTTATTATGTTTATTAATTTTGTATTCATATTTGCGTTTTTGCATCGAAATGAATAAATATCAATAACCAGGTCTACCATAATTATGATTGCCTTTAAATGCCAAAGAATAGTTGAGTTTCGTACATTGTATGCAGAACTAATTATTAAAGGTAGTTAATGACGACCACAAACTTGACTGACAACATCAACTAATGTATCCCAGTATTTGAACACATTGTTATAAACAAATTGATATATGTTGATAATGCATAATATTTGTATTAATCGAGATACCTTTTAACTAAAGAAGAAAAATACAACTTTACATCACATAATACCTGATAATAAAAAATAACGTTATGTGAAATATTTACCTTAAACCTGTTTATCAGAAACGATTCATTCATACATCTATTTACATTTAAGGGATATATCAACTTTGTAGAATTCATCCAAAATGATTTGGGTCTTTCACACTTCTCATGTTTCTTGTTGCTTGGCTTATGGAAACAGAAGAATGAAATTGATCTTGATTGTCCAAAAGTTTCTCTTATAGAGCTATTCAAGATTGAATTTGAAAGCGTCTATAGACACTTACAGATCGAATTCGGATACTCAATCGTCCATAGAATATCCGACTTCAGATAATTCACGCGAACGATCGAGATAAATTTAATTTTTGTTTTCATTGTTGTCACTAAGAAAACATTATTCCTTTTCTATGAAAATCTGACATATCATTTCCATTAATCTTACAATAAAATTAGTGTGAATGAAGTCTAAAATATGACTTTTGGAGACAAAAATATAAAGGTAATGGATCATTTTAAGTAACTATTTATAATAAGACTATTGGATAAATAATACTCTAAACATGTTCTCATAAATGCCAAAGAAAATATGTTTTCATAATAAGAATTAATTGTTTTAAATTGTTATTACAATACAAATATTTACCTCCGAAATTAAATACAGATGAACTTTCAGGCTAATGTTTTCATAATTTTCCAAACTCTTGAAGGATCGAGCATTTCATACATTCATCTATTATATTAATACGGTAAGCTTCAACCCCCCAAATGCCTCCCACTCGAGATATCCTCACCCCGAGAATTCGGCGACTCCCCGACCGTCGGGATCGAAGGATATACGTTTTACGGAGGACAATAAGGTATTCCCGAGTCGCTCCCGCCCCGTGGTCGTCCTCCAGATCGAAGAAAAGGGAAAGTCAGCAATGCGGCATTGCCTATTTAAGGCGCCGAGCATTGACTAACAATTTATCGCCGTAAAATTATTTGTAAGAATATAAATTGGAGTAGATAAAACAAATAATATATTGAGAAACTATTTTAGATATAACACGTTGCGAAACTACCCAGGTTTTGATAAATATCAATATTTATATTACGCGGATGGTATGGTTATGATCGCTATTGCCGATTGGCATTGTGTTTGTAAGTGCATCGACGACAAAATGCGACAACTTCAATTTAGCTGCGCTCATAACACTCTGGCAGAAGGCTGTGCATTGTATTAAGCCAACGGAGTCTTCTTAATCACCCCCGCCGTAACGGAGTTTGTTTGCATAGCTCACTGACCATCGACAATGGTCACTCTTTTGCTCATTCGCATGGTACACGATTATACATTCTCGCCATCTTGCGGTAAGATTATTGTATTATGCCAGCCGTGAATCAGTGGAAGCTACTACATTTGTACTATACCAGAGAAGACGTCTGGGGGCCGGGGTGTAGGGGGGGGGGGGGGGTAGAATGGATGTGGGAGGTATCTGATCATTTATTATGCAATACATATACTATATATACTTATAGACAGCTACTATTCCCTTCAAAGAAAAATCAGCATCGGGTTTCACAAGAATATGACAAAATATATACGCCGAAGAACTTAGTTTGGATATGAAAAGCTTAGGGGACACGGGGTTATGTTTCATGCAGGCAATTGTGGTCGAGGGAGGGGGGGGGGGGGGGGGTGGGGGGTGGAGCGGCGAAGCTACTTTATTAGCAAGTACACGAGCATAACTGTATCTAATTTAATACATTGACCGGATGTATCGTTGGACGGGGCGGGATTGAGTCGCCCGTGTTTATTTTGTCCTATTTAAAGGGATAGTTGACTATTGGTTAAACTTAACTTTAGTAATCAAAACCTGCACCGTTACGGTACAAAATAATAGTTAAAATTTCACCATGCTCGAAAAGTATACACAATTACAAACGACTAAGTAAATCCTCTGTTATCATTCATAAAGAGTCATTGCAACTCAAGAGGGCGCTTCTAAAAGAATGGTTGGTTTGGGCCATTTTCATACAAAATTGTGCATTTAAAGTTTTGTTAAAATAATGATTCAATAGAGATTATCATCAACAACTTTCCCCCGGTGTAGAATTTTTGAATAAAAATATGTTTATGGTGTAGATATTTCATCCGTTTCTGAACCGATTTTGATCAAATAAAGGTTATTCTGTCATTAAAATTGTTTGTTCTTTCAAATTTGACAGTTAGTTCTTCCGTGTCTTACAAACAAATATCAAGGGCACTTCGGGAAATACCAATACTCATACTTTGGGAATAATACATTTTTAAAGTATCGCTATATCATCATCGCCTTTCTCTCACAAAAAACCCGCGGATTTCCGCGGGTACAGCTATTATTATATATTGTTATACATTTATACCACATGTATGCTTTCAACTATGTGAAGTAACTACATACATATTTTGTGAAAGAAATTACATTAATTTAGAACCAATTAATTTAATTTAATTACCTTAATTATATCTATAAGCATGTGCTATACATGTATTAAATCAAATTACTATTTATGATTTAAGTTTGATAATGTGTAGTATTCGTAGCGCATATAATCCATATAATTTACACTCATTTATATACAACCCTTGTATATACATTACTAAATCAGTATGTAATTAATAAATGCATTTCCACTTAAATAAATTAAATGAATCATCTAAATTTAGATCAACATAAAATAAACATGTATCATATTGGATTAGTAGTATATCATCATTATTCGTACCTACTTTACATCATTAAATATATTATTTATTAATGTACAATGTATACATTTATATATCTCACTTTAATATATCAGATGCGACAACCAGATAACTAATAATGTATGTAGACGAAAAAGTAGCAAATTTAGGAAATGACATTGCCTCAGAAGAATAGCCCTAGGATCCAAACGCCTTACCCAACATCAATGCTTATGGTATCATTTAGTTGGAAAAGGAATGTTCTACCCAATCAAACAAAAAACAATGACATTTGGTCGTTGATGTTGATGAAATTAACGATCGTAGGTGTTGCATTCTTTCTGGGACACCCTGTATACCTCTAACACCATATCAAGCATCTGATGTACGCCAACGCAGTATTAGTTTACATGTGTATCAATCTGACTTATTGAATTAAACATTAACATTAATGGATTAAATAATAAAATGAGATATAGTCATTAATGATTGAATAGTGTTCTGATGTACGTCAATTAATCACTTAAACCAATGTTACCAATTTTCGAACTTCATGGACCCCTGTGGTGTAAATTCACATTGGCAGTGAAGTACGCATCATTGTGTACAAATTATTTCGCAAAAAGAAGAAATTCGTTATTGTGTAGGTAAATATTTAAAAAAATCATGAAAATGGCAAGTGTTTTATGATTTCACAGCTATTTATTTTTTGCGGAGATGATAAATTTAGCACAGTACACATTACGTGACAATATTAACATTCGCGAAATGTAAAGTAGTAGGGTGTCTTTTCATAACGGCCACACGATATATTTTGTTTTGCGTATACGATTTTTGAATTCGTAGCTGTTTTTATTTTGAAAAGGAGACAAAAACAGACAAAAGAAGCTCTATGGTTTTGCTTAGATTTCCAATTATGATTCCTCCTTTTGTTCAATAGAAACTTCAGATTTCTTGGGTGAAAAGTCTTTTTTAAAGGGATCTAGTAACTTAGTTGACGTGTGCAAAAAATTAAGAAGTGTCAGTAAAATGTGTCATGTCTTTAATCTGATATAATATTCACTGGATGCTGTGTGAACATTCCATGGTAAATGAGCGTCAGATGACCGAGTATAATACGCGAAAATGCAAAGTGATATTTGCTCACCCATTGCACTGACTTGGGACACCGTTTAAAGTACCCAGTGGATAATGTCAAATCCGAACACTTCAATCATAAACTACTCTTTAACGAAAAAGAAATTCGGAAAATAGAAACCTATTAATCCATGCATGCTTTTATTGGTAATACGAATAACACGAGATATGTGAGAACTGCTAATGATCGAAGTAAGTTTTGTCGCTATTTTGACAATGTATAAAGTAGGTCCCTTTTATGATTTAAAAGACTATGATCAGCAGGGGCGGATCTAGCTTTTTGCTAAGGAGGGGGGGGGGGGGGGGGTTGACCCAATGACGATGCGGATACTGTGTGGGTCTGGAAACATGATGGCGTTTTTCTATGCACATCAAGGGGGGGGGGGGGGGGGTTAAACCCCCTAACCCCCCCCCCCCCCCCCCGTAGATCCGCCACTGAATCGATATTTGGTATCGGCTGGGGGTCGAAAACAGTAACGGAATTGAGTTGTCGATAATCAACGCAAAATCTGTCTCCCCCGTCTTTTTTATGAACAGCGCGGTACAGAAACTAGGGCTCAGCTTGGTTCAGTGGCCGTCGTGTCTGAACAAGATGATTCATGTAATCAGTTGAATGCAGACTTGCATCTTCCAAATTTGAAGCAATCAGAAACCTGGACTGATGTTAAAATAAGTCCAGACCTTGAGACTAGTTGTTCTGACCAGGTAAAACTAATGCTGGCTGGTTTTGAAGAAGTACTGTCCGACATTCCCGGACGGACGTCTCTCACTGAACATACCATCACACTAACTTCAGCGGCACCCGTTAAATCAAAACCGTACAAAGTCCCTCATGCCCTGCGTACAGTGATTAAGGATGAAATTGAGGAAATGACTGCCATGGGAATCATCGAAGAATCCCATTCAGCGTACGCTGCACCGGTAGTCATTGTTCATAAAAAAGACGGGGGAGACAGATTTTGCGTTGATTATCGACAACTCAATTCCGTTACTGTTTTCGACCCCCAGCCGATACCAAATATCGATTCATTGGTATCCGAAATCGGTTCTGGCAAAGTGTTCAGTAAACTTGATTTAAGTAAAGGGTATTGGCAAATTCCAATAGACCCAGATGATGTTCACAAAACCGCCTTTGTCACGCCCGATGGTCACTATCAGTTCAAAGTTCTCCCATTTGGACTGATGAACGCTCCCGCTGCGTTCACGAGAATGATGAAGGAACTGTTGAAAGGTATCGACAACGTAGTCAACTACATTGACGATATTTTGATCTTCACCGATACTTGGGAGGAACACGTGGATGTTCTTGATATTGTCTTCAAGCGCCTACGCGCTGCCGGGCTAACAGCGCGACCAAGCAAGTGCATGATAGGGTTTTCCACATTGGAATTCCTTGGCCACATTGTGGGCGAAGGAAATTCTACACCCACGCCAGCCAACATAGAGAAGGTAATGAAAGCAGCAATCCCCACAACAAAAAAAGAAGTCCGATCTTTTTTGGGAATGGCAGGATTCTATCAGAAATACATACCAAACTACGCTGCCATTGCTGCCCCATTGACAGATTTGACAAAAAAGAGGGCTCCAGCAAAGGTAAAATGGGGAGAAAACGAGGATCGGGCATTTAGAACGCTTAAGCAACGCCTCTCCTCTGCTCCGATCCTACGGTTACTTGACCCAAATAAGCCATACATCGTGCGGACAGACGCATCAGACATCGGTATCGGAGCGGTACTGATGCAAGAGCAAGACGGGGTCCTATTTCCCGTCAGCTATGCTAGTCGAAAGCTCAAGCAGCGCGAACGCGCATACTCCGTAATCGAGCGCGAGTGCCTAGCCCTCATATGGGCGATCAAAAAATTCGATGTCCTTCTATATGGCACTGAATTTGTTGCTGAGACTGATCATAACCCATTAGCATACATTGCGCACGCGAAATATATAAACAATCGCAGCCTGCGCTGGGCCCTTGCCCTTCAGCCATACCACTTTAGAGTTCGGGTCATCAAGGGGGCAGATAACAGAGGGGCAGACTTTTTGAGTCGGTGTTTAGAATAAAGTTGATATCAAAGTCCACTAGCATGTTAATTGTGCTTTGATCATGTTCGTATAGCCAAGTGCAATGATTTTAATTGTGAATGGTTAATTATTATATAATAATTATGTATATGCTTGAAATGGTTAGTAATGAGAAAATATTCATTTTGGAAAACGCACATAATGTAAGAGATTGAAAGCAGGTCGATACAACTGTATTGTATTTTTTTTATAGATATTCTGAGTTCCATACAAATATATGTGTAATTGTATGTTCTTGAAATAGGGGGTAATGTCACGACCAGATTGTATCTTATCCTGACGCAGATGGCGCCAGATGCATTTACATTATTTTGTGGTATTATTCTTGATGTTTTCTATTGGTTAATTACGCTCACGTGGATACACTCGTTAATTTATGATTGGTTTATATAATCACGTGTCTCATTAGATATGCTATGTCGTCATGCTTAACATGAATATTCATTATTACGTGATTATACTATGAATACTGTTGCTTACTGATTACGTAATATGTCTTTCATATTCAATTTGAACTTCATGAATTAACCATGTTTAACAACGCCCGTTACTGTTAGGGTAATATCTCAATAGCTGTATTATTGATGTATTTTAGGTATACGTTTTCGCGGGCTAGATTGTGGAATCAGTTTGATTTTGTCTGGCAGCAGAAACGGACGTGTTACAGACAGTTCTGTTCAGTTAGATATAATTTCCCACAGTTTGTGGGTCTCAGGGCCAGGCCGTAACCAAGGCCATGCAGCTCTTCCTGACGAAGGCGTCGTCGACGAGGTAGACCGTCCGATGTCGGATCGCTGTCCACTCGATCGCCATCTGCAACCGCGTTTGTCCCGGAGGTGCTACACCCGCTTACATCGCCGATGCACTGTGGGACGCGCACAAGCAATACTACGGAACGTACATCGACAACGATGACGACTTAGTCTTCTGGCGACGATCACGATAACGTGGACTCGAGATCTCAGGTTTTATTGATTTATTTCTCGCGAGTATTATTTCACTGTCTGGCCAGATGGTTAGGATTCACGTCTAGTTATCGTTCGGTTTTCCTTTGCGAAATTCCACTTTCTTTTAAAGTTTGAACTCACACAAAAGTATTTACCCCAAAGAAATGTTAAGTGTTTAATTAATCGATTATAATTGTTTATTTTGATTGATTGTTGTTATTTGTTAATCGAATTCGATTAACGATTATATTTGTGGTGCCAATTGTGAGCCCTTAAATAATTATTTGATTTGTATTTGTTTAATTATAATTATAGCACCAGCTCACCTTATATATACTCTGCCTTACCTATAGTCATTTTGCGTTCTGGTCTGAAGTAGTCATTAGATTGTGTGTTTGTTTACCAATTGATCGTTTTGTTTTGATGATGTATGCGTCTGTGTGTGACGTGTACTATTCACGAGTCGGATTGACCACCCGGGCTCCTCCGGCCCGTGACACCAGGGTCCCGCTAAAGCGGTGGTCACAACCCGCCGTACTTGCAAGTGCGTGCCCCGTGCGTGCTGTCTACTTGCAAAAACGTGGGCAAAATTTGGGTATCCGTACGTGGTGAGTACCGACTCAGTACCGACTCAGTACGGATTTGGGAGCACGCAGACACGACGTAGCACTTTTAGTGCACGAGGAACTTTCGCTGCGTTCGCTGCGTTTTCGCTGCGTTCTACAGCCAATGAGCGCACGTGCGTGCTGCGCACGTGATAAGTGCGTGGTCCGTGCTTACTCGGCACTTCCCCAGTTCAACTGTCCAATGAGCACGCAGAACTCACGTGGACCGTACCGAGTAAGCACGTGCTCCGCACTTACAACGCACGTTGTGCGCACTGATTTATGCAGTATAATATGAGCAGAAAAGGTTGTTCGCACTTGCACGCACTTAGTGAGTAAGGACACCGTACGTGAGCAGCACGTGTAAGTACGGCCTCCGTACGATAACGTGGCAACCGCACGGAGACCGTACGTTGTAAGCACGTTGTAAGCACGTACAACGCACTTACCACGTGCGCAACGTACGATGCACGCAACCGCTCACGGCCAGGCGTGGCGTGCGGGCCACGTACTTACACCGTGCGTGTGACGTGCGTTGCCGGTACTCCCTCCCTGCCTTTGCCACTCCCTCCCTACGTTTTCAGAAAAAACGTGGCGGCCGTGGCCTCCCCAAAAACCGTACGGACTAAAAACACGCACGGTGGGTTGTGACCAGGGCTTTACGAGGGGCTCTGCTGCGAACGTGATGGCGATGAGGAGGAAGATGCTGACAACGAAGAACACGCGGTCGACGCTGAAGGCAATGATCTCCATCTCAGTATGCGACGACGACTGTAATGGTAATTGGCAGTGGTTAAAGTAATAAATGATAAATGAAGAGCAATAGTTTCAAAAGGCGCTAAATCCACTTTTTATAATAATCAAGTTAACGATATCAGCGCATTAATAAGCTACGTAGCTATCTAGAAATCCAAATTGTAGGAGAAATTACACAATCAAAATCAAAATATGGAACGTTTCACTTTCATATTCCAATATGCATGTATACAAAGTTGGACAAAGAAACCTGATTTTCTCCGAAGTTTTAAAAGTGGATAAAGCGCCCTTTGGAACTAAGCTCTAATTAAATAGGGTATATTATGATGATAACTAACATCTTGCTAATCACTTTGTCAATAATATTCATTAAAGCACAAAATACGCAACCATCACAACCGAATTAAAGTCAGGGGCGGATCTATCTTTTTACTAAGGGGGGGGGGGGTTGACCCAATGACGATGCGGAGCATCGTCCACGAGCCGCGAAGCGGCGAATTTTTTTGGCTATTTTGAACCCTCGTAAGTGATTTTTTTTCACTTTTTTTCACTTTTTTCACGGATATATTTTCACTTGGCAGCCCAAGGGGGGGGGGGGGGGAATAATTGTGAAATTTGAATCGCGATGCAAGTTTAGACATTATTTCCCTTTGTGTGAACTGGCGCATATAATTTCGAAATTCTGATCCCGATTCAAATCGCACGAAATAGGTATGTGTGAATGGGCATAATAGGCAGTTTTTGAACGTATTGTGCCCAATGCTTCAATTTGCGCGCGGGCGTCATAAGTTTTGACTTACCCGACTACCAACTGACCAATGGTTACTAACGATCGGTGCGCTTACCGTAGATTGTTCTTCCTCGTGTTGCCCTCGGATCGATGTTCCCTCATCTTTCCCCCTCTGCTCCATCCAGCCAGTTATGGTAGCGATGGGTGTGTTAGCTTGTCCGGTGTCTTGGCTCTCCTTACCCTGTCCTGCCGGTGATTTCTTGTCGAAAGTTAAATCTTGCAGTGGGGTATTATCTAAATAACATGACAAAAACATTTTTACAGATTAATAATATTCTTTTATTGTCCAATATTTGGTTTTTTTTTTGGTGGTAAGTGTTTGTTAATTGGTTCTATTCCAATGCTGTGTGTATAAATTGTTCGTGAAACCTCACCATTTTGTCTAAACAATCAGTTTCATGAACGTATACTATTAGACATGATCCTTACTGGCATAATTACGTAATACAATATATATGCGATACTCATATTGATTCATTATTACTAGCCCACTATCCTTTTCTACAAAATCTCAGGGAAACATCATTTTCACAGGTAAGACCGTCTCGATACTTGACAAAGGAGGCAAGGAGCTAAGCAGCAATCACAATATATTACACATCACATTTGGGTTTTCTTTTCTCTATCGACGTTGCTTTTGATTGTTGAGTTACAGTAAATTTTGTGAATACTGTTATCATAGTGATAACATCATCCCTTTGTAGCACCTGTATTTTGCACACGGCTCGCTGAAGAGCATTCCAGTTTGTCCAGTGCAGCCACAAACGTTATGGTTGGTAGAAATCGCAGGAGGACCCAGCGCGCAAACGCGTTGCGCACGCGCCACTTCTGAAAGCTGAGATTTGTCGCCAAAATGGAGACGAAGGTGATCGTAACGAGCAAGAGCAACGAGTACACGCTGTAGAAGATGACGAGGGGCTCCTGTTCCGGAATCGATGACTGCGGCATGGTCCCCGAGATGACGATCTGGAAGACCGTCTGGCCCAGGACTAACGCGAGGCAGGACGATACGCGTTCGCCGCTCTTGAGCGGAACGAGGAATGAGGCGAGCGCGAGTAGGTTGAGCACGACCAGAGGAGACACCATGTTACGCAGATAGTACTCGGGCAGGCGTTCTAGCGATATCGAGAAGTCCAGCATCGGGTACGTCCAAGTTCCCTTGACGTTCGGCCAAACTACGGCAAACATGGAGACGTTGGTGACCTTCCACTGCGGATGCGTGTTGAGGGATGGGAGCATGAAGGCGCCGTTGGCCACGTATGTGAAAGTATTTTCCCCGAAACCAGGTGCTGTTAGCATCATGCTACACGTGTGTGTATCGAACGGGAAGGCGGCCAGGTTGAAGGCACAGGTAGTGGAGTGCATAAGAGGTGATTCAACTGTCGCCCGACCATCGGCCTGTATGCGCACCCCCGTGGCCTCGGCTTGAATTGGACTCTCGGGCTTGGTAGCCCCGACCCTGGGATAAAAGAAAAATGGATAAAGACTTTGATCAACGTATATTAATTTCGTAAAATGTGTGGTTATATGCTTGTATGACGTAAGGCTTATACTTTCCATAAAATTGTTTAGCTCTGGCGACAAAACCCTACTCTATTAACCCTGTGAATGCCAAAATACTTTTTTTTTAAAGATCCACTGGACGCAGTCAGTTATTTGTATGTTTGACAGTGTGCTGTAGCATGCCATGGCTCTCTAGGCGGCGTCTGAGTTGTTGGGAGACCCCATCAATGTACGGCAAGACTGTGAAAGTCTTGTATTCCTTCTGATCCTTTGGTTCTGTCGTTCTCTTCTTGGCGTTGTGTACAAAACGGCTTGGGTAACCGTTAAGACTCAGGGCATTGCGGACATGGGACCACTCTTTGCATGGCTGTTGTGGACTAGTCACAATGCGTGATGCTCTGTCAAATAGACATTTCACTAGACCTCTCTTCACCGATACGGGATGGTGAGAGTCAAACGCTATGTACTGGTCTGTGTGGGTAGGCTTCCTGTAGACTGAGGTGGAGAGCCTATGGTTGTCGTGTCTGTGAACTAACCAATTAGGAACGTACTCGCTCATGCGAGATAGTGCGTTTGGAGCCGTCCGAAGAGTATAAAACACGATTGCTTACATTAGATTATATCACTTGACAAAGTGTTGCAGCGGCACACGAAACGTCGTGATCTTTTAGATTCCTTGTTGACCATACATTGCGAGACAAACGAATAGCACTAGCGATATTATTTTCGATCCTATATCCGCAATGAGTAATATATTTACTATTATCAAACAAATCTAGTTGAGATTTTATACTTACATGTTGAGGACATACAACGGGGGTGTCCATATTGAATCCATCGAGACCCTAATTACTGACATGTTTCCGTACTCCTGTGGATTCCACGCCAGGCGAGGGTCGTCCCATTCCTGGATTTGCCACCGGAAGTAAAAGCGAATTGTCAAAATAATATAGGTTTTCCCGTCCATTTTAACAATTTTGTCATTCAATCGCTTTCGTCCCGAGAAGCGGAGAATGTGCCAATTGATGTCACCTTCAATTCCATATATTGTTGACCAATTTCACAACAAGTCCATTAAATCTAACATTGTCTAATAATCGTTTGTCACGCATTTTCGTCGATTACAATTAAAATTCGTCGGTCA
Organism: Echinarachnius parma; assembly: GCA_037951105.1. Lineage (NCBI taxonomy): Eukaryota > Metazoa > Echinodermata > Echinoidea > Clypeasteroida > Echinarachniidae > Echinarachnius > Echinarachnius parma. Next base: position 113,430 of record JBAMJV010008065.1, on the reverse strand, counting down.
TAGTTGCTGAACACATCTGTGACTAACGAATTTGAATTATACTGGACGACAACGTGTGACAAATTACTAAATTTAATGGATTTGTTGGTAAAATTAGTCGAGAATATACGAAATTGAAATTGGCATTAGCACATTCTCGGCTTCTCGGGGCGAAATTGAAGTACAATTTTATAAAATTGTATGACAAAAGTGTTAAAATGGATGGGAAAACCTATGATAATATTATCGATGTATAAAGCGCCAAACTAAGTGATTTACAATTATATTATTACCCCGGTCATCGTATGCATACTGCAATCGATCCAGCACACAAAGTACGCGTTTTCCACTCCCCGATTAGCATATAAAGCGTACATTGTACATCACTGCCCCATATGATTTCCCTAGAATTGAAAAACTGTTGGAAGAGACTTTAAGACGAGCAATAATAAGGCAATTACAAACGTTGGTGGGATATTGATTAGCTTAAAATGTTCTCTGTTCCTACTTGTGGCTTTGTTCAGGGGTAACCTCACTATTCATGAGGTTCATTATTAAAAAGGGTAGCTATTCATAGAGGACTGAATGACCACTATTTCTACAATAAAATGGGACTCCCTATTCATAATGGCATAAGGACCTCTTATCATAAGGGTCGCTACTCGTAATACAAAGGAAGGGCCACTATTCATAAACTGGGAAAAAGACCAAAAATCATGAGGCTCGGTAGTCATAATTCTTCTACGAAGGGGTCGCTATTCATAAACATAACTCATATTGGGGGGTCACAACTCGTAAGGGGCGCTATTCAAAATACAATATGAGGGTCACTATTCATAAACAATAACAAGATCGCTAATCAAAATGTAAGAAATGGGTCGCTTATCATAGAATGATAACAATGGAAGTATCAAGCTCCCGATACCATTGGAAGGTGAACCCCCCCCCCCCCCCCAGAAAAAAAAATGTTTACTAATTCTTTTTTTTTTCTTTCTCACTTTCTCTTGCTCGCTCTTATTTTATTTTTTATCTCGACTGTATCTATCGTTTCTTCTCGTTACTTCGCTCTATTTTTACCCCTCCTATATTCTATCTGCTTAAAAGTTATCATTGGAAAGGTATCATGAATAACGAACCTTAATTAAAGTATTATGAGTAGCTTTTAAGTGTAGTTGTTTTAAAAGTATTATGAATAGCGGCCCTTAATATGAATTGTAAATAGCGACCATGATCTTACATTATGAATAACGACCCTGATTTCATATTATGAATAGCGACACGTATGAGTAGTGACCCTCAATTTGTAGTATGAATAGCGACCCTTTTCTTAGATTATGAATTGCGATCCTTACCCTTATAAATAGGGAACCACTTTTCAAATTAGGAATAAAAACCCGTATGACAAACCGACCCTTATGCATAGCGAGCGGACCCCGTGACATAATGGATCATAGTGGAACATTCGGGATCAATCTATGACGTATATTTACCATCGTGATCCAGGAAAACCCATGTAGCATCTGATTTATCTCGTCCTGAAAGAACAACAAACAAAGTAATTCATTCATTTGTAGTATTATCATTATTCTTATCATTATAATTATTATAACGATTATTATTATTATTCTTGAATTATGATTATTATAATGCTTATTGTTATTATTACTACTTGTATTAAAATTATTATTACTAGCTTTATTATTATTAGTAGTAGTAGTATTATGTAATTATGTAATTTGTATTATTATTATTGTAAGCATTATCATTATTTTGTTCCACACTTTCAGTGTTGATTAACGCAATACTGCATTTCATAGGCGAACCCCCCCCCCTCCTTGACCAAAGAATGACTTCTTTTTTCTTTTCTTTTTTTCACATGGTTGGTAATAAAAGTGTACATTTCATTTTCTACGGAAATCCCCCCCCACCGTTTTCACGATTCTCAAACAATGCCAATGGTCTTGGTCTCGGCCTCGAAAATTGTTGACTGGTCTCGGTCTCGGTCTCGAAAATTTTGAAGGTACTCGGTCTCGGCTTCAAAAAATTTCTATGGAAAGTGCCACGTGAAAGAGCAGTGTCAAGTAATGCAACATATCTTTATATAATTACCGTCTTCTAGTTTATTATACTCCGTTCATTGGTACGCGTTGAAACTTAAAGGGTACCACCACCCACATATAATTTTCTTATAAATGAAAGGTATATAAAAGAAACATTATATAATTGGAATAAAACATCATCATTCAACAACATGTATTTATGGGTCTGCATAAGAATACTATTTTTGTGTCTGTGATTCTTTGTCTCCAAACGTACGCGTGAATAACATTGGCGCACTCCCAGGCGTTTGGCGCGTACGGAACCATGAGGCCATAATGGTTCCGTAAGTGGTGATAATTAATTGCATTGTTTATTAATTACACAACGGTACCAACATATATAACTATGTGTTGTTCTTTGCCTGGTGGTCCCCTTTAATTATAACGCAATAAACAGCTAGCTAAATACAAACAAAAACAATGCCTACCGCATTCAGAATGTCGTTGAGTGCTATTGTGGTGAACACCTCAATGCGATCATCGGGGTCACGTGGGGGCGATACTCTGACGTCATATCCGGTATCCAGCAGGTCACGCACGAGTCGACCTTCATCCGTTTGATTTAGAGCTGCAAGGGAGCAAGATAAATGATAATAGAGATCATATGATTCTGATGACGATGATGGTTACGATGATAGTGACTAATTTGATGATGTTGATGATATTGTTGATGATGTTGATGCTGATATTGATGATGATAATTAATATGATGATGGTGATAATGATATCGATGATGCTTTGGTGATGTTGATGATGATAATTTGATGTAGATTATTAGTCATCCAGTCGAAATTACAATGTAGTGATTATAAATCAATAAGCTGGAACACTTACTATTAATAAGCGACGTTTCGCCGGAGAACTCCCGGCTTCATCTGGCTACTCTCCAATGTGTAGAGTGGTCTTTTATAAGTCCGTGCAGGAATCAGTGTCACGCACCACCGCACTCGGTGTGCGTGAAAGACGTTTCGGGATTTCACGGACGGCCCTGTCCCACGCGTGCGAAAGGTTGAAACGGAGGCCCCCCTTCTTGTTTAGGCTGGGTTGTTCCACTCTTTCCCAGATGGATTCTTTGACACCTCGCTCGTGCCACTTTTTCTCCCTGTCCAAAATCGTAACTTCTTTCGTATCGAAAGAGTGGTTGCTGTCTGTGATGTGGGTGAAGACCGCGGAATCTGGTATGCAAACCGCAGCACTAGGTCTTCGGTGTTGGTTCATCCGTGCTTTCAATGATTGTTGGGTCTCCCCCACATATAATTCGTTGCAGTCCTCTTGTTTGCACCGAATACCGTAGACCACGTTTCTTTTCTTTTCCTTTGGAACGCGGTCCTTGACATGTACCAGTCTTTGCCTCAAGGTGTTCTGCGGCTTGAATGTTGTGGAGATGCTGTGTTTACTGAACAACCGTTTGATTTTGTCCGAAAGATCATGTACATATGGGATGGTGACAGAAGTCTTTCTGGTTTGATTCTGGTCCAAGTTGACGTTTTCTTGTGTTCTGTCTTTGTCACGCTTGGGGTGTTTAGCTTTGTCAAATGACCACTCAGGGTAACCACAGCGTGCAAGGGCTTGCTTGATGTTCTGTTTTTCTTTAGTTACTCCTGTCGGGTCTTTGACTACTGTGTCCGCTCGATGGAAGAGAGTCCTGATTACCGAAAGTTTGTGCACAAGCGGGTGGTGTGAGCCGAAGTGCAGGTATTGATTGGTGTGGGTAGGTTTACGATACACACTCGTCTTCAGTTCACCCTCCGATGTGATTCGTACTTCCACGTCTAGGAAGGCGAGTTTCTCTTCTTTCGGTTCCTCTTGTGTGAATTTGATGTTCTCGTCTGTTGATGTGTGTGAAGAAGTCCTGTTGTTCCGACTTCTTTATGATCACGAAGGTGTCATCTACGTATCTGAGCCAAATTCGCGGTGCTGTTGATGTGTACGATGATAAAGCTGCCACTTCAAAGTCCTGCATGTACAAGTTTGCTACAATGGGAGAGATCGGGGAGCCCATCGCGCATCCATGTTTTTGAATGTAATGCTGTCCTTGGAATGAGAAGTAGGTGGTGTTCAAACAAACCGTAACAATGTCAATGATCTGATCGATGCTCAGTGAAGTGCGTTCGTGTAATTTAGTGTCCTTCTCCAAGTGATTTCTGACCGCTTTAATCGCATCCAGTGGTGGGATCGATGTAAATAGTGCGCTTACATCATATGAGATAATCGTCTCATCTTGGTCTAATCTCAATTGACTAATCCTATCCACGAAATCTGTTGTGTTGGTAACATGGTGTTGTGTATTACCAACGAGAGGACCGAGTATGCGAGCTGTGAATTTAGCAAGATTATAAGTAACCGAGTCAATGCTACTTACTATCGGCCGCACAGGGATGGGTTCCGGTTTGTGCACTTTAGGTAGCCCGTAGAAAGCTGGGACTGTAGGTTCCGTTGCAGGAGTGAGAAAACGTTTTTGTTCGTCGCTGATTACTCCCTTTGTGTGTATCTTATTTATCACTGATGTGACTGCCTTTCTATAACCATTCGTGGGATTATATCCAATCTTCTTGTACGTTTTCCCGTCTTTCAAAAGATCATTGCATTTGTCCGTGTAGTCCTTTTCATCCAACACCACTGGATGCGATTAAAGCGGTCAGAAATCACTTGGAGAAGGACACTAAATTACACGAACGCACTTCACTGAGCATCGATCAGATCATTGACATTGTTACGGTTTGTTTGAACACCACCTACTTCTCATTCCAAGGACAGCATTACATTCAAAAACATGGATGCGCGATGGGCTCCCCGATCTCTCCCATTGTAGCAAACTTGTACATGCAGGACTTTGAAGTGGCAGCTTTATCATCGTACACATCAACAGCACCGCGAATTTGGCTCAGATACGTAGATGACACCTTCGTGATCATAAAGAAGTCGGAACAACAGGACTTCTTCACACACATCAACACTCAAGACGAGAACATCAAATTCACACAAGAGGAACCGAAAGAAGAGAAACTCGCCTTCCTAGACGTGGAAGTACGAATCACATCGGAGGGTGAACTGAAGACGAGTGTGTATCGTAAACCTACCCACACCAATCAATACCTGCACTTCGGCTCACACCACCCGCTTGTACACAAACTTTCGGTAATCAGGACCCTCTTCCATCGAGCGGACACAGTAGTGAAAGACCCGACAGGAGTAACTAAAGAAAAACAGAACATCAAGCAAGCCCTTGCACGCTGTGGTTACCCTGAGTGGTCATTTGACAAAGCTAAACACCCCAAGCGTGACAAAGGCAGAACACAAGAAAACGTCAACTTGGACCAGAATCAAACCAGAAAGACTTCTGTCACCATCCCATATGTACATGATCTTTCGGACAAAATCAAGCGGTTGTTCAGTAAACACAGCATCTCCACAACATTCAAGCCGCAGAACACCTTGAGGCAAAGACTGGTACATGTCAAGGACCGCGTTCCAAAGGAAAAGAAAAGAAACGTGGTCTACGGTATTCGGTGCAAACAAGAGGACTGCAACGAATTATATGTGGGGGAGACCCAACAATCATTGAAAGCACGGATGAACCAACACCGAAGACCTAGTGCTGCGGTTTGCATACCAGATTCCGCGGTCTTCACCCACATCACAGACAGCAACCACTCTTTCGATACGAAAGAAGTTACGATTTTGGACAGGGAGAAAAAGTGGCACGAGCGAGGTGTCAAAGAATCCATCTGGGAAAGAGTGGAACAACCCAGCCTAAACAAGAAGGGGGGCCTCCGTTTCAACCTTTCGCACGCGTGGGACAGGGCCGTCCGTGAAATCCCGAAACGTCTTTCACGCACACCGAGTGCGGTGGTGCGTGACACTGATTCCTGCACGGACTTATAAAAGACCACTCTACACATTGGAGAGTAGCCAGATGAAGCCGGGAGTTCTCCGGCGAAACGTCGCTTATTAATAGTAAGTGTTCCAGCTTATTGATTTATAATCACTACATTGTTGATGATGATGATGATGATGATGATGATGATGATGATGATGAAGATGATGATGATGATGATGATGATGAACATGATCAGTTCAGTTCATTTTATTTCCACAATTTAAAGTACAATAAATTCACGTGTACATTCACAGTAAAATACAGGTAAAAATATAAAAGTTGGTGTATACATCAAACTAAACAATAGTAAAGTAAGTGGTGGGGACAACAAAGGCAAACAATAAGCTTATCGAGGTTGTCCCCTGAGAGAAACATGCAAATCAATCAGTTACAATGTACTGTATATACAAAAAGGAATACTGTTTCGTGTAAATACATAAAGAGAAACACACATGGACAGACATGGACACATATGCCAGGTTACCGTACTAACATTCACTGGTTAGCGGTGATGATGATGATGATAACGATGATGATGAGGAGAAGGATGATGTAAATGTTGATTATTATGAAGATAAAAATGATGCTGATTATTGTTTTAATTGTTGCTATTGGTAATATATTGTGGTATAGTTTATAGATTTTGTTAACTTATTTGGTAATATCATTATTGTTATTTATGATTGTCATTCTATCACCCAACGTTGTTTCAACGTACATTTGCCGACCAGTTTGCCAACAGTCAACAGCCAACGTCGGCTTAACGTTGTTTTAACGTCAGCTCGCCGACTGCAAAAATATGGTTGTGAATTTACCGTAGGCCAACGTTGGCTAAACGTTGTTTTTCCAACCGCGACGGTGCCGACTATAGACTACGTTCCGCCAACGTCGCATTGTTATCTGGGTATGGCAAGCCGTTTTAACATTTATTCCTATTTCTTGATATCAAGAATTCAATTCTTGATATCAAGAATTCGACTTCTTGATATCAAGAATTCATTTCTTGATATCAAGAATTCAATTCTTGATATCAAGAATTACCATTGCTTTACAACAGAAAATCATTTCTTGATATCAAGAATTCATTTCTTGATTTCAAGAATTCGACTTCTTGATATCAAGAATTCATTTCTTGATATCAAGAATTCAATTCTTGATATCAAGAATTACCATTGCTTTACAACAGAAAATCATTTCTTGATATCAAGAATTCATTTCTTGATATCAAGAATTCAATTCTTGATATCAAGAATTCATTTCTTGATATCAAGAATTCAATTCTTGATATCAAGAATTACCATTGCTTTACAACAGAAAATCATTTCTTGATATCAAGAATTCATTTCTTGATATCAAGAATTCAATTCTTGATATAAAAAAATAGAATTCATGATATCAAGAATTCAATTCGTATTTCGTATTAATATCATTATTGTTATTTATGATTGTCATTCTTCTTCTTCTTCTTCTTCTTCTTCTTCTTCTTCTTCTTCTTCTTCTTCTTCTTCTTCTTCTTCTTCTTCTTCTTCTTCTTCTTCTTCTTCTTCTTCTTCTTCTTCTTCTTCTTCTTCTTCTTCTTCTTCTTCTTCTTCTTCTTCTTCTTCTTCTTCTTCTTCTTCTTCTTCTTCTTCTTCTTCTTATTCTTCTTCTTCTTCCTCTTTTTCGAATTTCCATTATGTGCTAGTAGACAATAAACGGATTCAATTCAATTTAGTCATCACCGGTGATAGAGTAGTCAGTTATTATATAATATCACTTTTATTATAATAAATTTTACCCCACTATTTGCATCGCTGGCATAACGTCAGCATAAGCCTCTCCACCCACTCCAATCTTTGATCCTTCAATTTTTCCAAGGACACAACACTTATTATCACTTCAATTTTGTTTTGCATCGTCATCGTCTTCTAAATGTGATGCAGAATTGCGCTTCCTGCAATTCCTTCAATTCCGTTTTGCCAACTAAAGTCAATACAATCTTATAAATTCAAAGCCATCTCGATTATAAATTTCCGACCGCAGTTTGCAGAGCACGGAGGCGTATTTAGTTAAATTAAATTCTGTCGTTTTCTAATCGATTTCATACAAATTTTGCGTGAAATGGACGAAAGAGGCCATTTTTGTTACAAAAATTATTGCACAAGGAATGAAGGCCATTTTCTATCCATCTATACAACCTGAGAATAGAAAAGGGTCTGGTAGTGTTGCCGCGTTTTTTTTTAATCGCCCTTATGAGATGGACAAATAGGAGTAATAAATCGATCGAAAGTGATTGCAAAATTAAATTATGCGTAAGTGGTTTGGCTTAGCAAATAAGCGGCTATTTTTTAATAATTAAGAATCAGGGAGTTCAAACAGATAAAAGAATAATGCAAAAAAAACCTGATATGCAGCACAGATACACGACAACAATGACATGTATTAGCAAGGAATCATACAAATCTGTCATTAAAACATACTTAATATACATTTTTAGATGTTTAAACAAATCTTGTAAATTAAGTTATAGGTTTTCCCAACCAATTTCATACTTTTCTCACTCAAATTCACACAAGAGTCATTCAAATTCACGCGTTTCTTGCTCATGGGCGGATTCGGTCATTCAATTTCACAATCCTTGCATCAAATTTCGTTTACTTGCACCCCTTTTTCAATTTAAAGCAATTAAAATCACTACGCGTTCATTCAATTTCATTTTCAGACACAGAATTTTACGTTCGGTCATTCAATTTCACTTTGTCATCTGAACGTGTGAATTTGAATGCACGAACGTGAAAATCTGTGCCCGGAAATGAAATTGCATGGACGTATAGTGATTTTGATTGCTCTAAATTGAAAATGGGGTGCCAGTTAACGAATTCGGATGCAAGGATTGTGAAATTGAATGACCGAATTCGCCCATGAGCAAGAAATGCGTGAATTTGAATGACCCTTGTGTGAATTTGGGTGAGAAAAGTATGAAATTGGCCGGGAAAACCTATAACAATTATGTTTTGCAAATCATTATTATATGTTGATGTATTTAAATATCATGTAAGGGAATTAAGCAGCGTACAAAATAATGAATAACAATTCCTAAAGCAAAATACAGCGTTCTGTCGCAGTTTGTATAAATCGTTTGGATGCATATTAATATAAATATTGTTGTATGTTATCAATGTGTTTATCCCCATCCTCACTCTTTATTTAGGGCGAATTTAAAAGATAGTTCTTCAGGAACGATTGTATTTAAGTTTCCTCTATACTGCTATACATACCAGTTTAGAAGAACATTACATACATACAGTTTTAGAAAAACATAATACGGTAGGTCAAAGAGATTAAACATACGACATTATTGTAAAATTAATTCACATTTCAATCGTACTTGTCTTACCACTTTTAAACTAATTATCTCATTGTTCCCCAACATAACTTAACCAAGTATTATTTGTATTTTATGAAAAAATAAAAAAAACAGAGTTTTGCTCCAACGTTTCAAGGTGACTTGGGTGATCGGTCCTTTCGAGTCCCTGTTCGGGATCGAATCTCAGAGAAAATCCCCTGTGATTGATGAAATGACTGATAAACTGATGTTCGTATATAGTAGGCCTGTTTTAATTGATTTTCGTTCCCAGACGAAAAAAAAACTTTTCTAACAAGCCTTCCAAATAAATAACATTCAATACTTGGAAATGGTTGATGCTATGTCTAGATTGTCTGACAAAAATGTATCATATTGCCAGAAACGAAATATGTATATGCTGGAGTTATATTTACCTGTTTATTCTTTAAGATGGGGAGGTTTCCTGTATGACAAACGTTTGCTTACACCAAACTTAGATGGAGAGTTTCGTCTGTACTGATATTAAATATATGCTCCGAAATCTTCTTTAGATTAATTTTTAAAAGGCTCTTGAGATCTAGAATTTTCTCAATAATTACGATGAGAGTCAGTGGTAAGCTATAGCTTTTGATCCTAGCAGAATCTTCGTCAGGGCAAACATAAAATAGACGACATGTGGTAACAGTAACTCAATGGGCTGTTTTATACACTGGGTTTAGGCAGAAGACTGGTGAGTATCTGAATCATTTTCAATGCCAGGTTTGTAGTTGAGATGCAAATCATGTAGTGACCCCCCTTAAAGAACATGTAAGTATTCTATTTTCCTGTACGCCAAAACTGAGCATAAATTTCTCCAAAATGATTGAAACAAACAGCAACAAAAATAAATAAGAAACAATTATAACATATATACTGTACATTGACAAACTAGCACACAGACGCTTTCTAAATGTATAAGCTCCGTTTAGTACAAGGAGTCAACACCGTGAACAAAACAATATCATGTGGAAAGATTTATTATTTCAATCGCGCCGCATCGCGTCAGATATCGAATATTCTACTCTTTTAATACAAACCGGGAAAACTACTTGAAATATTGTATAAATAATTGTATTAAAAAAGAGGAGAAGTAGATAGTGAAAACGAGTTTGAGGTTGAAAAAAGAGAAAGGAAACACACGGAAGAAGAAACCTAAATATATATTGATAACTAATAAACTTATAAACTTATAAACTTATAAAAATAACTTATAAATGTGAGTGGTTGAAGTGTTTATACTGGCCCATTGTATACTTATGAAACTAATTGTATTCTCTTGTTCACTAGTATAAATATTTACAAGCATCTGCTTTTTACATGACGCACTGGTATATATTTTGTAATACTTTACAATAGAGTAGAAAGTAACTGTCTAAATTTCGACATTACTTTCAGTTTAAATTGCAATGTCGTCAAGACACTGGTGGCGCCATATCAAACGAGCAAGTTAGGGCGAGGTGAGGAAATCAACAGTGATTACATTGGGCCGTATGCATAAAAACAAGCAATTGCTTATAAGCAAATGCTTTAAGCACAAGCAAGAGCTTGTCAAGCAAAAGATCAAGTTCAAGCAATTGCTTAAATTCGTATGCACAAGCCTTTGCTTGTGCTGAAAGCTTTTGCTTGCACTGCCTAAGCAATTGCTTACGTGTTGGACAAAGGATCGTTACGGTTGTGCGAACATCGCACTGCAGGGCAACAACGCTTCGTGCCCTACCTGGCAGCAGTATTTTTATTACGCAAATAGGGGGGAAACAGCGCGGAGCGAGTCAGGGGGGTTTCTGTGCAGATAGATGGACAAAAATTGCCCTAAAAAGTCTAAAATAACAGGAATTTGATCACAACATAACATCTGGAATATGGAGCTTGAAATCATCCTGAAACGGTACGAAAATTTGATCCTTAAACGCGAATGCCCTGAGTAAGCAAGAGCTCAGGCTGGTTTGGATGTGCTTGAAAAAACGCAAGCAATTGCTTATCAAGACAAGTAAAAGGTTCGTTTTCTGCATACGGTTTTAAGCAATTGCTTGTTTGGTAAGCAATTGCTTGTTTGGTAAGCAACTGCCCTCCCAAGGAAAAACGCAGTATCTGACATTTTTGTTGATTTTCACTTTTTTGCAGAAAAATACTCAATAAACAATGCTCTTTCATGTGATACATTCAGTTTTCTGAAACAAATTTGGGAACACCATTTTTTCCCAACCCTCGAACGCAGTATCTACAGTCAACCTCCACTTTCCCCAAGGAAAAAAGCAGTATCTACACAGCTAGTCTCGCCACAAGACAAACAAATTATTTATAAGCAGACAATATGAATAATGCGCATTTATAATAGTTATATCTTGTATAAACAAATTTCATTACTTATATGAATTGTGAAGCACAACATATTGAAGCAAATTTAACATATAATTGCATTTTGCAATACGACCAACATTCTTCTATAAAGCGCATAGTTTGTGACAAAGGCTATTCAAGTATGCATGAAAGTGCGTGTACCTCTGCCACATTCACACAATGCACAGACTGACTGCGCGGTGCACGGCATGTGCGTGCAGTGTGTTAATGGCGTGTGATTTTAACGCATACCGTACATGCAATTAAGTTATGTACAGTATGCAGTCCTAATCTTCTACTAAATTAAGCTCTGCAGTGCCAGCATGGATTAGCAAGAATAGTTACTATGATACTGTCTTCATTTTAATCTTTAAGATATTTGAATTGAGTTTAGGGATTCTGCTGGTTCAAATTAGAAACATTCGAAAAAAAAGAAGAAAAAAGCACGGTCTACTCGCTTTTATATGACTCTAGACTATAAACCTATAGTCCTAGTCCTAAATATGACTAGTCTTCATGCATACTATATAGTAGAGGCATATTTAGCCTAAATATCAGGCCAGGCCGGCAATTACGGCAGCTGCTGCTGACACGGTCTGGAACATGCATTTTGATCGATAGCGCCTAAAATCACGTTAAGCAAGAATATAGGCATGATTGAATAATTTGGACCATATTATAGGCCCTAGCCTAAGGCTAAGTTAGTATCTTGGAATTTGCTTACAATGACAAAATGCAGCATGATCATCAAGTTTGTTATAATCATGTCATAACAAATCACTTTTGCTTTATTATCACTAACATTCATATTTCTGATTTCTTTGTAGATACTGCGTTTTTCCTTGGGGATATTTTTATTGCACCGCTTTGCGAGTTATTCCATTTAAAGTAACTAAATATATTTGCTCAGAGAGGGCGTTCTGTATCTATTTAAAGTTGTATTCTCCTAGTAATGTAAGTAAACTTTTATATCGAATGTAAAAACAAATATGTGTGCTTGGTTAATCACTAACACTTACGCTTCTTATTTCATCTCATCGAGGAAATGCGGCCTGATAAGCCCCCTTTTTAAGAAAATTGTGACTCGTCTAGAGAGGGCGCTTTTTTATTAATCAAACTTGTTTTCCCTTTAAAGTATGTTAACTTACATAAAGAATATAATGCCGAAACATGTTCAATTGTTTTATCCATAACGTAAGGCATAATTCATCACCCTCCAAATTTCTATGTAGATACTGCGTTTTTCCTTGGGGAAATCGATCACGCACCGTTTTGGGAGCATGTAACCTGCATTATTCCATATTTAAAGTAACTTAAGACTTGATAAGAGAGGGCGCTCTTTATCATTTCAAAGTTTTGTTTTAACTTTAACTTATGCACTTTCATAACAAATGTATAAACAATCATTTGTGTGTAGTTAATGAATACAATTCATGCTTCGTATTTCCTTTCATTGCGGAAATATGGGCCAATAAGTCCCCTTTTTGAGAAAAGTATGACTCGCCTAGAGAGGGCGCTTTTTAATTAATCAATCTTTTTTCCCTTTAAAGTATGTTAATAGTACATACAGAATATATGCCGAAACACGTAAGGCATACTTCAACACCCTCCGAATTTCTATGTAGATACTGCTTTTTTCCTTGGGGAAATCGGTCACGAACCAGGGATTTTCCCAAAGTATTGTAGCGAAACAGCCCTTGAATAATGGCTGGATTCGCTAGATAATTTATGGTAGATGGGTAATTATAATCATTGGCATAAGGGATCGATTATGGGTAATTAATGGTTAGGATTATGGTTAATTCATTGTAGAATTAAGTTAGGATTAAGGAAAGATGTTATGGACTAGATGTCTATGGGGATGATGAGGGACATTTATTATGTATAAGATGGGACAGTGTAGTAATTTATGAGGGATGGTTAGTATTTGTTAGGGAATTAATTGTGATTAGGATCGGGTGATCGATCATGGGTAAGTAGAGATCGATCATGAGTTATAGATTGAACGATCATAAGTTGTGATCGATTGTAGAAACGTTGTAGTATTAAGTGTTAGTTGTCCATTCGGATTAGTTAATTGGTTATAGTTTTTATGATTAGGATAGAGCCTGATGGCTAAGTATTGGGTTGATTTAGTAATTAGTTACCGAGTAATTTGACGGGTTAACCATGGGAAATGGGTAAGGATTGGAAGAGTTATGATTACTTGAAGATAATCAGTAACCACGAAATATATTATGTAAGTTAGAATAAATGTTGAAGTATGAACGGCAATTAAGGAGCCCGTTCGCTTCGTGAAAGTTTACGCATGTTGCCTATGAAGTGCATGCTAATAAATTCGCATGTAAGCCCGGTAACCTCACGGATTCAGGTGTCTTTATTGATCACTAGAGTAAAGGAGGTTACAACCCTGTTGTGTGCCTGAACGGGTGTCTGCTGCCAAATGATCGTTTTGTGATGGCCTTAGCAGAGTGCGAAAACAGCATTTTCGAAGTCTAGTTCTGATAACTGACTGGGCCGATAGGAGTCGGAGTGGATAAGTCACCGTTGGACTGGAAACGAGACTCTTAATTGAATCTCGCTGAGACACCGTTGGATTGGAAACAGAGACTCTTAATTGAATCTCGCTGAGACACCGTTGGATTGGAAACAGAGACTCTTAATTGAATCTCGCTGAGACACCGTTGGATTGGAAACAGAGACTCTTAATTGAATCTCGCTGAGACTCTTAATTGAATCTCGCTGAGACACCGTTGGACTGGAAACCGGATTCTTAATTGAATCTCGCTGAGTCACCGTTGGACTGGAAACGGGATTCAATTGGCTGAATCTCGCTGAGTCACTGTTGGACTGGAAACGGGATTCAATTGGCTGAATCTCGCTGAGTCACCGTTGGACTGGAAACGGGATTCAATTGGTTGAATCTCGCTGAGTCACCGTTGGACTGGAAACGAGATTCTTAATTGAATCTTGCTGAAGAACGAAGGATAACCTGGAAAGAGGTACACCAGAGACCACACCAACATAAGTCAAGATCCCCATCCAATACAGAGAGCCAAATAGGTCGTAGATTGCGACCAAACGAACTCACGAATTACGAGCTCGGAGAATCCCGGCCGGAACCGGTGGCGCGTCCAACAGTCGGCGACAACGGCATCCTGACAAATTCCGAAGGAACCGATCGTTGGACTTCCCGCCGTCCTTTTTCAACGAAGGGTACGCCAGTGGTGCAGAGTCGCGCCGGTACCAGAGAATCGAAAAGGGTGTTCCGCTACAGTATCTACATTTACATGAAAATCTCAAAATTAAACGAAAAATTCAATTGTTAATGTATGAAGAAAAATAGACACCTATACTGTATAGCCTTTAATCACACACTGAAGTTATCTTCACAAGTTTATTATTTCCGAGCGGCTGTGGCAAAAACACAAAAGGGTCAATATCTCAGTTTCTAGAAAACGCTGAATCGTGTAGATACTGCCTTTTTCCTTGGGACGGCAGCAGCTTACGAGCAGTAAGCAATTGCTTGTGCTTGTAAGCAAATACTTTTGCTTGCAAGCAATTGCTTGTTTTTATGCATACCGATTCAAGCAAAAGGCTAGCACAAGCAATTGCTTGTTTTTATGCATACGGCCCAATGATTCAGTCAAACATTACCTCCCCCTTCACACATAAGCTTTGCTTATCGCATCAATGGGCCGTATGCATAAAACGTAGCAATTGCTTATAAGCAATTGCTTCAAGCACAAGCAAGAGCTTGTCAAGCAAAAGATCAAATTCAAGCAATTGCTTAATTTCGTATGCATAAGCTTTTGCTTGTGCTGAAACCTTTTGCTTACACTGCCTAAGCAATTGCTTACGTGTTGAACAAAGCATCGTTACGGTTGTGCGAACATCGCACTGCATGACAACAAAGGGGATTCGTAGTGTATGCAAACGTCGTGTAGTCCCTTGCATAGCAGCTTTCCCTGGTCGTGCCCGACCTGGCAACAGTATTTTTCTTACGCAAATATGTTCAAATCATGAACAAAATTGCCTACATGGATATAAATGTCTAAAATAACAGCCATTTGGTTAAATATGTAATCACAACATAACCTCTGGAACCAGGAGTTCTAAATCATCCCGAAACGGTATGAAAACTTGATTCTAAAACGCGAATGTCCTTAGTAAGCAAGAGCTCCAGCTGGTCTGGAGGTGCTTGAAAAAAACGCAAGCAATTGCTTATCAAGACAAGTAAAAGGTTCGTTTTATGCATACGGTTTTAAGCAATTGCTTGTTTGGTTAGCAATTGCTTACAAGCAGTAAGCAATTGCTTGTGCTTGTAAGCAAAAGCTTTTGCTTGCAAGCAATTGCTTGTTTGTGTGCATACCGATTCAAGCAAAAGGCTAGCACAAGCAATTATTGTTTTTATGCATACGGCCCAATGTGTCAACAGAAGCGGTGCGCTGTTTTGAATGCGGGGAGGTGGGGCATGTCAGTCGGGTGTGCAAGAAGAGGCGGACTCAGGTTGAGTCCCGCCCTGGTGATAAGGGTAAATCGGGCCCCAATCATCGCCCCAAGTCCTCTGGTCCCACTCTCCAACCCCAACCCATACCCCACCCCCTCCCCAGCCCCAATCTGTCCCGACCTCTCACACTGATGAAACGGCCTCTACTGGTAATAAATCGACGGGTCTTCTTGCACCCCAGTCCTCTGTGTGGGGTACACCGCCGGAGCCCACGAGACTTTTTTCGGAAGTTGTTGCAAAAAGGAAACCGTCCCCCATTGCCCCCTCCAAAGACATTTCACGTCTCACACCCCTTTCCTCTCCAATCCGTCCTAGAAATTAGTGCCAACCCTCTCTACGCCGAGCACATCTCCGTCGAAGCCGTTATCGGTTTCGCCTCGCCCTTCCTTGATTTTTCCTCCCCCTCAGTCACCATCCTCTCACTCTCCACAACTGCCCGACCCACCCTCAACCTCCCATTCCCTTGGTCCTGTTTCAGACTCCCAATCTCCCGTTCCCCTCCCTACTCAGACTGTGGCACAATTGTCTCCCACCCGTAACACTTTACGGACTTCTAATCCTCCTTCACCCGTCCCCTCCTCCCCTGCTTCCACTGACTGCCCGTTGTGGGAAGACACGGCTACCTCTGATGATGATTCTGTTGATTGGGCGTCTTCATTCCCCTCTAGCCAAGGCCCTCTCACAAACAAGGACTTACTTAATTTTGTGAGAGTAGTTAAAGCCAGAAAAACCTCTCGAGGTGGCCAGGAAATTCACGCCGAACATTTCTGGTTTGATTAAGCAGTTAAGACCTTTGAGGAACTCCCCCCATCTTCAAGAAAAACACACAACAGAGGGTTCAAAAGTTAATAAATTGGAGTACGAGATGTGATTACTTGATATGATGATTTTATTAGGACATGCTTTATTTTTGTTTTTGTTTTCCCTTTTCCCCTTACTTTCGATGACTTTGTCTTTACTTTCTCTTAACACTGGAGGCTGTTCTTCTCCTTAAAAGAACGCCTCCATCTCCTCCTATGTTGATAACTTTGCCTTTGATTCAAATATTATTTGTTTGCAAGAAACTAACAACCTTTCTCAAAGCTCTTCTTGCTGGTCTTCTTGGCCTTCTTTCACCCCTATATGTTCGCCTGGTCGCTCGCGTGGATCAGGGGTAGCAATCCTTTTAAAGAAGGGCTGTGTTGATGTTCTTGATTCGTTAGTTTTGTTTGATGGTTATATTTTGTATACTTTAGTTCAAGTTGATGATTTTTTATTTCACCTTTATAATGTTTTAATTCCTCAGGCTGATGATACGGCTATGCGTGCTTTGATTCTCTTGGGACTCATGTGAAGTCTCGCACAAATGGTGAAATTATCATTGGCGGTGACTTTAATTGCACTTTAAATCCCGCTTTTGATAGACTAAGTATGCCTTTTGAACATAGGCCTTCTATTGTCTCTGCTTTGAAGCTTATTATTGATAGCTCTGCTTTGTATGATGCTTGGCGACGCATGCATCCCGAGGAAAGGAAGTTTTCTTGGCTTAGGAATAATCCCATTAGTATTCATGGGGTTTCTAAAGCTAGACTAGATCGGTTTTATGTCCCTTTTGGTTTAATGTCTTATGTAAAGTCATCGTGCATCATACCTTGCTCCCTCTCTGACCACGATGCTGTTATTTTGAAAGTTAAGTGTTCTCCGCAGAATCAGAGGAGTGCTTTTTGGCACTTAAATAATTCATTTCTTGAGGATAAGAATTATTTGGATATTATTACTCAATTTTGGTTGGATTGGCGGAGCCAAAAGTCGGATTTTAGTGATATTTTATTATGGTGGGATATTGGCAAATCCCACCTTAAATCTCTGTCAAAGATGTTTGGTTCTAAGCTGGCTTGTGAGAAGAGAGAGGCGTTATTAAATATTAATAAAGTTATTGATGAGCTTCAGTCTGAGTCTTTTTTCACACCTGATATTCAGCATGCTCTTGCTGAGCAGAGGCGTGAACTAAATGAGCTCATCAGGTGCCAAGCCAAGGTGTCCCGTTTTAAATGTGCTAATGAGACTGACACAAGCTCTTCCTTCTTTTTTAGTCTCGAGAAGTCTAACTCTTTTTCTAAAACGATTTCTAACATTCGCCTTTCCTCTGGTGTTATCACAGAAGATCAGGGACACATTAAGGCTCATGTGAGAGACTTTTATAAAAGCCTATACAGCCCGACATGTCCCCACTAATGAAACTTCTTGTGATGATATTTTGCAAAATTTGAAGAGATTAGATTCGCAAGTTGCTGTAGATCTTGATAACCCGTTAACACTTGATGAGCTTGACGTTGCTGTTATGCAGCTCGGTACAAACAAGTCACCGGGTCTTGATGGCTTATCATCTGAGTTTTATCAAACTTTTTGGCAGCTTTTGAAAGACGACTTTTTTTCCGTCTTACAATTTGCCTTGGGTACTGGGCGACTTCCATATTCGTTTCGTAGGGGCATAATTACACTCATCCCTAAAAAGGGAGACTTGGCGGATATTTCTAATTGGCGTGAGGCGCCGTTTGTCAATGTATTATTTACACATATTATATGTTATATAACCATTATTTAACATATAATAACTATTATTTACATATAATGTAAGTAAATGTACCAATTTATTTGTAAATAATTTGTATACAATTTTAATTGTTTATATATAATTATAATTCTTACTCCATTATTTATAAATAATTACAAGTCATACTATATTATTTATAAATAATTGCAATCAGCAATTGCATTATTTATATATTATTTACATTATTTATAAACAAATTATAAAACTCATCTTTATTATTTACATATAAAGACAAAATACATTATATTATTTATATATAAATGCTATTATTTATAAATAATTATATTTCATCTATCATTATTTGTAAATAATTGCAATTCGATACTTCATTATTTATAAATAATTCCAAGTCATAGCTATTATTTATAAATAATTACAATTCGAAATTTCATTATCTATAAAGAATTCCATTCTCATTTTCATAATTTATAAATAATGATTCTGGTTTAGTGCGAACCCATTATATATTAAATAATGAACACACGTCACAATTATATGTAAATAATTATATTTCATCTATCATTATTTGTAAATAATTGCAATTCGATACTTCATTATTTATAAATAATTCCAAGTCATAGCTATTATTTATAAATAATTACAATTCGAAATTTCATTATCTATAAAGAATTCCATTC
Source organism: Echinarachnius parma (assembly GCA_037951105.1). NCBI lineage: Eukaryota > Metazoa > Echinodermata > Echinoidea > Clypeasteroida > Echinarachniidae > Echinarachnius > Echinarachnius parma. Next base: position 94,030 of record JBAMJV010008065.1, on the reverse strand, counting down.
TCATTTTCATAATTTATAAATAATGATTCTGGTTTAGTGCGAACCCATTATATATTAAATAATGAACACACGTCACAATTATATGTACATGTATAATAAAGAAAACACGTGAAGACCCAATTCACTTATTTATAAATAATTGAAATGCGTGTTCTCGAGTTTTCTTTATATAAATATACTGGTGACGCGTGTTCATTTAGGCATATTCCAGCTTTTCTTCTGGTTTAAATGTTAAGAATTGAGAAACTTATGAACTTAACATTCTCAGTACCACCATGAGAGTTCAACAAGCATTATAGATACCTCTAAATTGATCTTTAGAAGCGTGTTTTCAGGAATTGAAGCGAGCGCCCGTCGCCCGGTCGCAGAAAGAGTTACACTGTCCCACGTACATGTACTCGCAATTGTGTCTGGTGCCGATGAGGCGAAGCCATAGCTGTATACAGCTCTATGGGTGAAGCACACAAAGATCTGCGTGACAATTCGTAGTCACAACTCAATCTACTTTCAATCTGTTGCATGCAATATCGAGATGAATAAATAAATCAAACTAACGAATTATGGAAAGATTAAGGATTATCTGGTGTGATATCAAGACAGATTAATCTGATAAAATTCCGATCTGTGCCACATTTTATAGTTCTAGCTTCTCTTGCATCCCTTCTCAACATTTGTTTGTGTTCGTTGCTTGATGTTTTAGTGGCTTTGAATTACTTCTCTTATTCATAATTCTATGCTTGCTAAACGCAAGTTTGCGAAAGTCTGTTGCTGCGCAACCCAGCCGTTGTCTTTATCATCACCTCTACCGCCATGTTGATGATGACGATTTTCATCGTCGCCGTCGTCATCGTCATCATCGTCGTAATCAGCATACCAGTGGCGTACCCAGGATTTTTCAAGCGGACGGGGGGGGGGGGGGGGAATTTTGTCGTCCAGAAGTACCTCAGACTCTTCTTTGAAAAATCCCCCCCCCCCTCCAAAAAAAAAAAAAAGGGCGGATATACCCCCTGGAAACAAATTCTTACCGACACCCACTGCCTAGAAATATCTTCACTGTCACCGCTCCTTCCAAAATTCTTCACCGACCTCCCCCCTTCACCGACACCCCCTAAAAAAATTCTCGCTGACACTCCCCCTTGACGATTAACAGCATCGTCGTCGTCATGGTCATCGTGGTCACCCCCCCCCCTTTTGAAAGGATACCCCTTCGAAAAATTCTTACCGACACCCACCCCTCGAAAATCTTCACTGTCACCTCTCCCTCCTTCAGCGACCTACCCCCTTCACCGACACCCCCCTAAAAAAAATCCTCACTGACACCCCCCCCTCCCCCCCCCCCCCCCGACGATTAACATCATTGTGGTGGTCGTGGTCGTGGTCATCGTCATCATCAGCATATCAGTGGATTTTTCAAGGGGCTGGGGGGTATTTCGTCGTTCAGTAGTCTCTCGGACTCTGCTTTGAAAATCTCGCCCCCCCCCTTCCAGAAAAATTATCGGATACCCCCTCAAAAATTCTTACCGACATCCACCCCCTCGAAAATTCTTCACTATCACCCCTCCCACCTACCCACTTCACCAACACCCCCGTAAAAAAAAATCCTCACTGACACCCCCCTCCCCGTCCTCAAAAATCTTCACCGACCCCCCCCCCTTTATACCGACACCCCCCTAAAACCAAATCCTCACTGACACCCAACACCCCCCCCCCTCTCCCCCCCCCCCCCCGGCGTCCGCTTGTGAAATCCTGAGTATGCCACTAGTATGACAACAACGACGATGACGCTAATTGTCAGGGGGGAGGATTTTTTAGAGAGGGTGTTGGTGTAGGGTGATTGTCAGCGAGGATGTTTTTAGGGGGTGTCGGTAAAGGGGGGAGGTCAGTAAATAATTTTAGAGGGAGGGGTGACAGTGAAGATTTTTTGAGGTGGGTGTCGGTAAGAATTTTACGAGGGGGGTATCCGCCAATTTTTTTTTGAAGGGGGGGGAGTGAAGATTTTTTCGAGGTACTTCTGGACGACGAAATACCCCACCCCCCCCCCCCCCCCCCCGTCCGCTTGGTGCGCCACTGGTATGCGTGTCGATGATGTCGATGACCATGACGATGACGACGAGGTTAATTTCAGGGCGGGGGGGGGGGGGGGGGGGGTGTCAGTGAGGATTTTTGTGAGGGGGGGGCGTCGGTGAAGGGGGATGGTCCATGAAGATTTTCCAAGGAAGGAGTGTCGGTAAGAATTTTTTGAGGGGTATCCGATAATCATTTGGAAGGGGAGGGGGGCCGAAGAGTTTAAATGCAGAGTCCGAGAGACTTCTGGACGATGAAATACCCCCGTCCCCTCGAAAAATCCTCGGATGCCACTGGTATGCTGATGATGACGATGACGACGACCACGACCACGACAATGATGTAATCGTCGGGGGGGGGGGGGATGGGTGTCAGTGAGGATTTTTTTGAGGGGGTTGTCGGTATAAGGGGGGGAGGTCGGTGAAGATTTTCCGAGGAAGGGGTGTCGGTAAGAATTTGTTGAGGGGTATCCGATAATTTTTTTGGAAAGGGGGTGGGGGCCGAAGATTTTTCAAAGCAGAGTGCGAGAGACTTCTGCTTCTGGACGATGAAATACCCCGTCCCCTTGAAAAATCCTGGGGATGCCACTGATATGCTGATAATGACGATGACCACGACCAGGACCACCACAATGATGTTAATCGTCGGGCGGGGGGGGGGGGGGGGGGGGGGGGGGTGTCAGTGAGGATTTTTTTTGAGGGGGGTGTCGGTATAAGGGGGGGGGAGTTCGGTGAAGATTTTTCGAGGATGGGGAGGGGGGGTGTCTGAGGATTTTTTGTAGGGGGGTGTCGGTGAAGGGGGTAGGTCGCTGAAGGAGGGAGGGGGTGACATTGAAGATTTTTCGAGGGGGTGGGTGTCGGTAAGATTTTTTCGAAGGGGTATACGCCAATTTTTGTTTAAGGGGGGGTGACCACGATGGCGACGACGACGACGACGACGACGATGATGATGCTAATCATCAAGGGGGAGTGTCCGCGAGGATTTTTTATAGGGGGTATCGGTGAAGGGAGGAGGTCGGTGAAGAATTTCCGAGGGAGAGGTTACAGTGGGCAGTGGGGGGGGGGGGGGGGGGGTGGGGGGGAGATGTCAAGAAGGATTTGGGGGTGTCGGTGAAGGGGGAGTGTCGGTGAAGGGGGGAGGTCGGTGAAGAATTTTGGAAGGAGCGGTGACAGTGAAGATATTTCTAGGCGGTGGGTGTCGGTAAGAATTTGTTTCCAGGGGGTATTCCGCCCATTTTTAATTTTTTTTTGGAGGGGGGAGGGAGATTTTTAAAAGAATAGTCTGAGGTACTTCTGGACGACAAAATTCCCCCCCCCCCCCCCCCGTCCGCTTGAAAAATCCTGGGTACGCCACTCGTATGCTAATTACGACGATGATGACGATGACGACGACGACGATGAAAATCGTCATCATCAACATGGCGGTAGAGGTGATGATAAAGACAACGGCTGGGTTGCGCAGCAACAGACTTTCGCAAACTTGCGTTTAGCAAGCATAGAATTATGAATAAGAGTAAGTAACCTTCACTTGTAAACTAAGTTATTAAATATCATAATTCAAAGCCACTAAAACATCAAGCAACGAACACAAACAAATGTTGAGAAGGGATGCAAGAGAAGCTAGAACTATAAAATGTGGCCCAGATCGGAATTTTATCAGATTAATCTGTCTTGATCACACCAGATAATCCTTAATCTTTCCCTAATTCGTTAGTTTGATTTATTTATTCATCTCGATATTGCATGCAACAGATTGAAAGTAGATTGAGTTGTGACTACGAATTGTCACGCAGATCTTTGTGTGCTTCACACATATAGCTGTATACAGCTCTATGGCTTCGCCGCACCGGCACCAGACACAATTGTGAGTACGTGGGACAGTGTAACTCTTTCTGCGACCGGGCGACGGGCGCTCGCTTCAATTCATGAAAACACGCTTCAAAATATCAATTTAGAGGTATCTATAATGCTTATTGAACTCTCATGGTGGTACTGAGAATGTTAAGTTCATAAGTTTCTCAATTCTTACAATTTAAACCGGAACAAAAGCTGAAATATGCCTAAACGAAAACGCGTCACCAGTATATGTATATAAAGAAAACTCGAAAACACGCATTTCAATTATTTATAAATAAGTGAATTGGGTCTTCACGTGTTTTCTTTATATACATATAATTGTGACGTGTGTTCATTATTTAATATATAATGGGTTCGCACTAAACCAGAATCATTATTTATAAATTATGAAAATGAGAATGGAATTCTTTATAAATAATGACATTTCGAATTGTAATTATTTATAAATAATAGCTATGACTTGGAATTATTTATAAATAATGAAGTATCGAATTGCAATTATTTATAAATAATGATATATGAAATATAATTATTTATAAATAATAGCATTTATATATAAATAATATTAATGTATTTTGTCTTTATATGTAAATAATAAAGATGAGTTTTATAATTTTTTTATAAATAATGTTAATAATATATAAATAATGCAATTGCAGATTGCAATTATTTATAAATAATATAGTATGACTTGTAATTATTTATAAATAATGGAGTAGGAATTTATAATTATATATAAACAATTAAAATTGTATTGTATACAAATTATTTACAAATAAATTGATACATTTAATTACATTATATGTAAATAATAGTTATTATATGTTAAATAATGGTTATATAACATATAATATGTCTAAATAATAAATTGTCAAACGGCGCCTCATACCTGTCTCGCTCCTTAATAATGATTATAAGATTTTTGCAAAATTGCTTGCTAATAGGTTGAAGCTTGTAATTGGTGATATTGTTGGTGTTGACCAGTCGTACTGCGTACCTGGTCGCACAATTTATGATAATTTGAATTTGATTCGAGATGTGATTAATTTTGCTAATACCAAAAATACTCCTCTTGCTGTAGTTAATTTAGATCAGAGAAAAGCCTTTGATAATGTTGATCATAATTATTTATTTAAATCGATGCGTGCTATGGGCATCGGTGAATCCTTTATTTCTTGTGTTAAACTTTTATATAATGATGCTGAGGGTTTAGTTAAGGTTTGTGGATCACTGACGGCTCCCTTTCCTTTTCGAAAGGGCATCCGTCAAGGCTGCCCTCTGTCGGGCTTACTCTACTCCTTGGCTATTGAACCTTTTTTGAATATGCTTAGAGTAAAATTAGATACAATGAGCTTTTTGTTACCTAACAGTAATAAGTTCTGTTCAGTGTCTGTTTACGCGGATGACTTTTCTATTTTTGTAACAAATGATTCTGGTTTTGATGTTATAGATAATGTTTATAAGGTGTTCAGCAGTTCTTCTGCTGCTGGTCTTAATTTTGTGAAATCCCAAGGCCTTTGGTCTGGGTCTTGGTCCAGGCGGATAGACAGGCCTCTCGGGTTCTCATGGAACAATGATGGTGTGGTTTGTCTTGGAGTTTACCTGGGGAATAATATTAGTTATGTAAATAAGAATTGGGTAAGTTGTAAAGACAAATTGAGTAAAACTCTTTCTCGCTGGAATTCACTCTCTTTTAGTTTGTCTCTTAAAGGGAGGGTTCTTGTAGCTAATCAATTAGCTGCTTCTAAGATATTTCATTGTCTTGCGGTTGTTTCTCCCCCTGAACGTGTTTTAAAAGAACTCCAAGACATGCTTGTACATTTTGTGTGGTCTAGTAAACGGCACTTGCTTAAACAAACTATTTTGTTTCAAGAGCCCAAAAAGGGTGGACTGGGTTTAGCTTGCCTCCGAGCACGCGTCCTTACTTTTCGCTTTAGCTTTTTGCAACGTTTTTTGAATCTTTGTTCGCACCCTGCTTATGCCTTATTTTCTTATAATCTTCATAGTTATAGAAGATTCGGGTTTGATGTTCAATTGCTCTTTATTGATTTGGACGAAAGATTTTTTGTAAGTCTTCCTTGTTTTTATAGTGAAGTGTTGCTTGCTTGGAAGTTTTCTGGAGCTCGCATTCAAACAACGTCTTGTATTAATCATGTGTTTAATGTTCCTTTAAATTATACTCCCCTCCTTTCACGGTCAGTAGATGGCTTTTTGGTTTTCCCTGCACGACTCTTCGCATGTGGAATCAAACTTGTCCAACATACTATCAATCTGACCGACGGCAGCTGGAAGTATGCTGATGACTTCATAACCCACGCCATCTTACGTTTTCCTTCACGGCGTCTCCTGGACCTCGAGCTTGCTCGCCTACATCTTGCTATATCAGCCACCTTTCCTGAACTTTTCTCCGCTAGTGGACTTCGACGCTCGGTCATTCCTCTTCTTTCGGACATTTCTTTGCCTCGTCCGTTTATTGTGAAGACCAGTGATAATATAGACATGCTTACAATACCTTCTAAGAAACTGTATTGTATCTTCAATCGCTCGACTAACTCTCTGCCTGCAACGTCACACACATATTGGCATGACGTTGACGCTCTCTCGCTGTCCTCGCGCATTAACTGGACGGAGGTTTATCAGCTTCCCTCGGCCAAGAAAGATGGTGATGTCCAGTACAAGCTTCTACACAACGTTCTTCCCTCTCTCGCCGTTCTTCACCACCTTAACCCTGATATTCCGTCTTCGTGTGGATGGTGTGGGGAGAAAGGAACTATCACGCATTTATTCATCCGATGCCCCCTTATCCAGCCGTCCTTGGACCTTCTTCATCGTCTCATCGCTTGCCTTCTTCCGACCGTCAAGATTGACTTTGAACTCTATTGGGCTCTGGTTCCACATGCGCGGGGTCGTTGCAGGGAGGCAGTCCGTCTTTCTAATGTTTTGATTATAGGTTTGAAAAGTACTTTGTATTGGTTGTATAGGAAATGTTGTTTTTATGACCCTATTTCCTTTTGGGTACTCAGGATTAAAAGTAAAATCTTGTTGGAATATGAATTTTATAAAATGCATAATAATTTGTTTGCTTTTAATAAGCGTTGGTCTTGCAATGATGCAATTTTTCTTGTTAATGGCGATGGGTTTACATGGTTGATTTAAAATGCAGGTTTTGTGCCTAGATTATATTGTGTTACTTGACCTATTCTTGTTTTCTGTATTGATAACTTGAATGTTAAACACTTTTTGTGCTGGTTTGATACATAGTTTACGGTTCTTTATCTTTTTGCTTAAACACACAACATTTTGTCAGGTTCTTTTGTGCTTCCTTGACTATTCTTTAATTGTATTTGTTGCACTTGCTTACTTTTATCTATTCTATTCTATTCTGTTCTTTGTTTTTATTGTAAACATTTGACTTTGATGATATTATTAATTTTGTAAATAAAGTTATCCTTTGAAAAGTCAAAAAGTCTTCTTCTTCTTCTTCTTCTTCTTCTTCTTCTTCTTCTTCTTCTTCTTCTTCTTCTTCTTCTTCTTCTTCTTCTTCTTCTTCTTCTTATTCTTCTTCTTCTTCATCTTCTTCTTATACTTCTTCTTCTTCTTCTTTTTCTTTTTTCCTCCTTCTTCTTCTTCTGCTTCTTCTTTCCTCCTTCTTGATTTGATTTGATTTGAATTTATCCATTATGCCCCCCCCTCCGCGATTTTGTTATTGCTCCGGAACGCGTAAAGATGACGCCCCGCTGCTTGGTGACTTTTTCTTTCGGGTCTTGCGCATCTTTTAAAACAAACATTTTGAAAATCGGACCTACCGTTACGAAGTCACGTGACCTTTTGTCTATGCATGTCAGCCCGAAAATCGCTCAATTTCGTGATTTGTGTACAAAACATATGGAAATACAAGTTTTCGTAAAAAGAGATATATCATTGGTTATTTGGTCTTGTTTACATTTTAGGTGTTTGTTTTGGTGTTCAAAATAGTTGAATTATAGTTTAAAAAAAATAACAACAAAAACAATAAAATTCATAAGTAAAACAAAAACAAAGAAATACGTAAGAAATTATAAAAACAATAGAAAACATAAGGAAGAACCTGGCTCTTCCAATTTTTTTTGTTGTATTATTATTCCAAATGGTCTAAAGAACATATGTAGTGAAAACCAATGTTTAATTATGAAGAATATATGATTTATGGGTAAAAATATGAATTTTATGACTTTATTTGCATAAATTACCATAAATATGCAAATTAATGAATTAAAAAACCAATGAAAATCACCATTATATTCTATACACTTCACTTAACATGCGTGCACATTTTCACGGCGATCGGCAGCTTCGCGGCCGAGATCTTAAGGGGGGGGGGGGGGGGGGGGCATAATGCCCCCCCCCCCCCCCGGCCATAGAAAGACCTCAAATAGCCCGGCCTATTTAGGGTTAACATGTCAATCTAAAAAGCGCATCATAAAAGACCATTTAGTGACACAACACCTATGTTCGAGTGTGCAATTTTATTCCCAGTACACAAATGACTTGGGGTTTGTTTAGTAATTTTTTTGCCCAGGACTTCCTTAATGATTTTCCAAATAGCAGAAATATTACCTTTGACTTCATTAAATTTGTCAGCATAATAACATTTACGCGAACATTTTATTACAGAGTTCAATTTATTTCTATACTTCTTAAATTTACAAAAATATGACTCATTATTTGGGTTACGTAAGTGTAGTTTATACAATTTATTCTTTTTACCAATTGATTTTAATATACCTCTTGTAATCCATGGCTTGGGTATTTTTGATTTATTAAATGACGCATTTACTAAAGGAAAATTTCTATCATAGTATCTTTTAATTTTGATAACAAATAAGTTATGGGCTTTATTAACATCATTAAATTCTTGTAAACATTGAGCCAATTTTCATTTTTCAAATCACTTATAAATAGAGACAAATTTTCTCTAGAATATTTTCGATATTGATGTACATTATTATGATTATCGCAAATAATTTTGTTTGCAAAGGCAAACATTGGGAGATGGTCAGATACGTCGGAATATATAAGTCCACTCTTAAGTTTATCACAGAGTACATTAGTAAAAATATTATCAATTAGGGTTGCAGACGTAGGTGAAATTCGAGTTGGTTGTAAAATAAGGGGATAAATGGCATGCGATTGAAGTGATGACAAGAATATATTAGTTAAAGAGGACCACCAGGCAAAGGACAACACATTATTATATGTTTTGGTACCGTTTTGTGATATCAAATAGATACCCAACATTTTGCAAAGGGTTGTGTAATTCATAAACAAAGCAATTAATTTCCATCACTTACGGAACCACTGCTATTTCCTGGTTCCATACGGGCCAAGCATTTGCGAGTTCGCCAATGCTTTTACGCATACGTCAATAGAATCCCGGATGATTCGTTTGCTCTGCATTGTGCGCTCTGGCTCGGCACGCAAATAGCTAGTCTACGCAATTCAGACCGCATGAACGCATGGTTGAGAATGGTGATGCGTTTTCCAATTATATCTTTTTTTTCTGAAAACATATTTTTGTGAACTATTTGAAGGAATGGAATACTAAAGATGTTACCTTTGTATAATTAGAATATTATTTTTGGGTGGTGGTACCCTTTAATTCAGTGTCCTGTAGTACATTTATATTAAAGTCCCCGAGTAAATAAATCTGTTTTCCACCTCTTTATAAGTTTCCAATACAAATGTCTAATTGAGTAATAAAATTATCAATAGACGTATTCGGAGGGCGATAAATCACACCTATTATTATATTTTTACTTTTTGGTACCTCAATTTCAAAAGTGTGTCACTCTCAGAAGAAGCGAAGTCCACCCTATTCAATACTCTAAATGAAATACCATTCTTAACATACAGGACTACACCACCGCCTCGACAATGAGGACGATCAGCACGGAGCATTTGATAGCCATCAATATCAAAAAGTGGAGGAGAATTCGCATTTAGCCAAGATTCACTAATACCAATAATAGAGATGACCGATTCAAAGAGGATAAAGGAGCATCAATAGAATCAAAGTTTTTATTTAGACTACGTGCATTAAAATGCAGAGAACTTAAAGAGGGGTTACAATCAATAAACGTTTCATTGAACTCAGTTGGTAAATAATAGTGGCAGCCAATGAATTGGGTTAAACCGTCTATGTCAGTATAGTTGATTCGATTCATAGGGTCCTAAGGGTCGTTTGGTATTGCCACTATACGTAAACAGTTGCGTGTAGTATGTCTATACAATGTATACAAGTTATATGATAATACGTGTGGTTTGCGGTTGCACCATGTGAGATGGGTGGATTGGTGAGTCCTGAAAAGGACTAGGGTAGTCCTAGAAAGGACTGTTGGTAGTCCTAGAAAGGACTGTTGGTAGTCCTAGAAAGGACTGTTGATATTCTTTCTAGGAGAGTCCTAAAAAGAACTGTTGGTAGTCCTAGAAAGGACTGTTGATAGTCCTAGAAAGGACTGTTGGTAGTCCTAGAAAGGACTGTTGGGATAATCCTGAAAAGGACTGTTGGTATTCTTTCTAGGAGAGTCCTAAAAAGGACAGTTGGTAGTCCTAGAAAGGAATGTTGATAGTCCTAGAAAGGACTGTTGGTATTGCGAGGAGAGGGTGGATGGTAGGAGGGGCTCGACGTTTCGAATAGGTTGACTATCCGTCGTCAGGAGACGTTATATGATGCAGAACAAACAGAGCCCAAATAAAGGAAGAGTGTGAGTAGCCCTATCATTATGACAAAAAGGAAAACAAAATAATCAAAGAATGAATTACAATGTATATCTAAAAAAAAATTTAAAAAAAATCCGAAATTATCAAAAATGTATTTACACAATTATTAGTAATAAAGAGTTTACAAAATAAGGCTTTGGGTAATGCCAAAAAACTAAAGGAGTGTCATAGTTTTGTCATAGTTATATTCATCACCTTCTCCTTCTCCTTCGTTTTCTGACTCTCCCCTTAACTCTTCTTCATCCTACTTTCCTTCTTCTCAATTACTTGTGCTGGCTTTTAATATTTATATACTGCAATCGCTCATGTATTTTGTTAAATGTATATCTTCGTGAAAGTGATTTAGAATGTTTAATGTCTGAACAGTCCATTTTGTGCAATTTGAATCTTGATGTTTTATAGATATGACATAATTGTATTAATTGTATTTTCCTTGTAAGCAATCCAACTTTATCTGGTTGCAATAAACCTCAAATGAATACATTTTATTGATATAGTTAAGTGAGTATACTTCTAGTTATTATATTAATAATAGTTTCATTTTAAAAATTGTAAACGATATTTTAACCCTTCTTGCCATTAATTATAGTGATATTTTTATGAAATGCTATATGTTAGGTTTCGAAATTTTTTTTTGTACAGCTTAAAGGCATGCCTGTAAAGTGTCTAACTCCACGAAAAATACTTGGAGCTTCCTCGTTTCTCTTCTGCCGTGTTGTTTAGCTTATGGTAAGTGAAGAATAAAATAGGGTTCGATTTTTTCAAATGTCCCTTTAGTATGAAGATAATTATCATTGAAAATCATTATTTCAAAAGCGTTAGCTAACGGTTTTGATAAAAAGTACAATTGTCCTAGCTTAACACGTCCGGATGCAGCAAGCGTGGGAAACATTCCGGAGATTGAACTTTGAGCCGAGCGAGCACAAATTCCATGAATTCTGTACTACGTCTGTAAACATACACGGGTGCGAATATCTCAAACGGATGATTATTACTGCAACAAATGTATGGCAGACCATCAGTATTCGGTGATAAAATATGAACTCAATATTCGTTTTTTTCACTAGGTAAACAGTGTTCGTTTTCTTTCAAACTTTCACAAATCTTTCAATTGTATTTTACAATGATATTGATATAGGATTGAAGTCTCAAATGTCATTTTGTGCAATATCTGACACTTTACAGGTATCCCTTTAATGACTTTGTATGTTGATACGTATATTTAAATTTTAGGACTATACTCGTAATTTGCTTATTATGTTTTTCAAATTCTTTCAATTTAATATGCCAATAATCTTAACTTTACGTTCTAATAGCTACATAAAACTGATGTCGTTTTCTTTTCTATCACAACTCCTTCTCTCCTCTTAATTATCTGTACTGGTTCTTCTATATCCTATCTGCTATCTTTCCCACCCAACTATGACAATGTATTATTTAATCTGATGTATTTTCAAATTGAATTGCCTTACAGTCGTTTTATTAAAATGTCCTCCTACACATATTAGTGGCATAAATATTATCGTTACATGTTTTGTTCTATTATCTATCCACATATTTGAATCATCATTGATCTCTTTACTTAAATCTGATGTATTATAAAAAATTGAATTGCCTTACAATCGTTTTATACATAATGTTCTCTTTACACATTTGAATTGCATAAATATTATCGTTCCATGTTTGTTCTATTATCTACCCACAAATTTGATTCATCATTGATCTTTTTGCTGTTGTAAATAAATTTGATATGTAATGTACTTAAAGGTATAGTGAAATCCCGGCTCTGATTCAGGTTTATAGCTTCGAATATGTGCCTATATTGATATACCACACTCTTTTTTTCAAAGAAATCCTAAAGTTGGGCAAAAAAGGTAAATTTCAAGCAACTTTTTGGCTTTTTTTCGCATCGGCGTTCCATACATCTAAACAAGTTATTTATAGTGGAGCGCGCGTGTGTGTGAGTTCAAAGTTCGAACGTGCATAGTTACATGCAGAGTCTGTGACTTGCTAGTAAAACAAACTCGTATTTGCTTGGAAATTGAGGCTTAACTGAAAATGCCTAAGAAATGCATTGTAGCAGGATGCAACAACACATCTGAGTGGATCCTCCATGATATAAACTTAAACAAATGTTTGCAAATCTTGAAAACAAATCGAAATAATATCTCTCTGTCAACGTGAGTAGATGCACTCAGCGTGTACGTCTACTGCGATTGTCCTTATGTGACGTCACAAAGATGACGTCATTTTTCTTCGCCCGGACTCAATTTTGTTTTTACGGGGGTTCCTAAAGTGAATTTACAAGTTGATTTTTTATTTTACCGGGTTTTCCCACGAGGAAATTTTAAATGTTTTTTTATTAGTAATCTTCATGAAAATCTACCTTCGATACAGTAAAACACAATTTAAAGGTAGTTTTCTTGTCTGTGGAGCTTTAATTTGATTGTAAACAAAACGAATTTCCGTCTACCAACTGCCTTGTTTTGTAGTTTATATGTTTGTTTGTATTGATCAATGAACTGAGAATATATAGCTACGTCACTATCAAGTAGGGAAGTCTAACCCTAGGGTGTTTCACGAAGCAATATTTTGTCATCATGACAAATTTGTCATAATGACAGATTTTTATGGTGGCATTATAAGGACATTTTGGCCTAAATTTTGCCAAAACTCTACCAAATTTTAGCCAAATCCGTATAATTTGACTAAATTTTTGCAAAAATTTCGTAAAATTTTGGGCAAAAGTTCCTCGTAATGCCACCATAAAAATTTGTCATTAGGACAAATTTGTCATGACAAAATATTGCTTTGTGAAACACCGGTTGCCCTGCACATGTCCTGCACATCACAACCTAATAATCAAAGATTCAAAGTGTGACATAATAATCAGTTAATTGTGGTCGCTAACAGCATGCACAATCATACATGAAGAGGACTGTACTTACATTATTGAATACATCATTTGCTCGTGCAATTCAATTCAATGTGCACTCGATGTATGTGTGCATATGATTTTCTCGCATTAGCTATAATTTGCCAAATTCACGAAATAAACAAACAAGGTCAACGTGGACACGCGTCATACATCATTTGAAAGAGTTTGCTTGAATTACATTTCAAGCAATAATCAAATACATTTATCATGAGCAATCTATATTACAAACTGAAAACGAAATGCATTTAACTTTGGGTGTAAATATAGTTTGCTCTCTAGAGCGTTCCATAATACTTGGGTTTTCCCCATTGACTGATTGCACTGGTTTTCCCCGTACATGTGGCTCAATGCTATTTACAATGGGTATTTCCAGAGCGCGTCTATCACTTCCAACGATCAAATGTATCATGCCCCCCGGCCCCCCCCCCCCCCCCCTCTCCCTCTCTCGTTCTCTCTCCCCCTCTCTCTCTCTGTTTCACTGTTGTGAATCATTTACAATTGCACGCTGTAGCGTGCGCAAGGGTAGCCTTTAATCAAGGCTCTATATGGCTGGGATATCGATCATACATTACGAGCTGTGCAGATCCCACGCCGCTTGCATGTTGTACAACTAGATTGTATTGGCGCTGCGCTCGGGTATACACGTCTCGCGCTTCGCGCTCGGTTGAGTGTCCGGGGAGTGTCCGTCGCCAAATTTTTTCCCCGCCGAGACCGCCTGCCTAATTTTTTCGAGACCGAGGGAATTGGTTGAAAGTCCTCTCAGTGGGGGGCTCGACAAAAATTGTTCGCAGCCAAGATCCTTCATTAAGATGGTCGAGACAAGACGCGCCGGAAGCAGTTTGGGATTGGCGGGGGGGGGGGGGGGGCAAAAACCTAAGGGGGCTCACTATTTTGTGTGTGTAGGGGTTCATGCCCAACCACTCTCACAGGGCTGCCAACTTTGAGCCAGATGTGTGAGTGAGACATTGCGAGGGAGCGAAGCGACCAAGCCCGAGTGAGCGAAGTAACTGAGCGGGGGGAGGGTGTGGGAGGTGGTTGTCCCCCTCCCACGGTAGGGAGCTTTTGTATTTTTGGACTTGAAATTGTGAAATCTGGTGCTTACCTAGATATGAAATTCGGGCTTAACATTGACTGTATGATTTGATCGACCAGAAATTTTAAATATATTTTCACGAAGAAAACTAATAATTGACACACTAATACATATGCACCCAACACACACACACAAATATTGTATTTATATTTAGTCTCATACACAGTTCCAACATAAACCACATTATGTATGATCCAACAACATAGCCTATAGCCAAGAATGAGTCCCGATGGGGCGAAGCTATACCGAGGGCTGGGGCAGAGCCATATAGGGAGGGTTTGGGAGGGCGGGTATCCCCCTCCCACGGAGAAGATTTTGCATTTATATACTTGAAATGGTGCAATTTGGTGCACGTCACACAAGCAGCCAGAGCAATGCCAGCCTACACTGGAACTACGTGGCCCGGTACAGAAAAAAAATACTCACCCCAGACCATACGCAAGTTACACAACAAACTGCGATAATCTGTTTGCGAAAATTTAAAGTGGATGTATAAATTACTTTTTGAACGTTAGAATTATCAAGTCTTAGCTCATGCAATTAACTTTTTCTTTCCCACTCGTATACAGACACACACACACAAACAAAATATCCTTCCCTTAAACCTGGGATGCATACCCCGCACCCCCTCCCCCCCCCCCCCCCCCCCGTTGTCTACGCCCCTGTTCGGCGGGCAAAACTGTATTCGGGAAATCTCATATCATATAACCAAAGTCATCTAATATTCAGGTGGAATCAATAAATCATAATTTTTCCCTAAAATTACCAAGTCAAGTACCATAATCAAACGTAATCAAATGGCTGGTTCCGTAATATTGTCAGTCATAACATTTTTTTTCAACATCTGCATATTCTCGATGGCAAAACTATTGTACTGTGTAATATGAAGTGTCCCATTTTTCATGTTTACATTTAGTAATTATGTTTCTTATGTCGCATTCTCTATTAACTAAAAAATGGATGTTGCGAATAAATATTTGAATCTAGTTTTTGCAACTCTTATTTCAATGCCAATACACTTACAGGGATAGTTGAGTTCTGGTAAAGAGAGTACAGTTTTGGTCAAACTGAATAGTAGTAAGCAAAACCTGCACCATTACATTACAAACTAATAGTTATAACTCCACCATGCTCGAAAATAATAAAACATTACAAATGACTAAGTCAAAAGCCCGTTATCATTCAACAAGAGCCGTTAAAACTCAAGAGGGTGCTCTCTAAACACTCATCGGTTTTAACCATTTTAAATAAAATGTTGTGCATGTGATGTTTTGTTGAAATAGTGATTAGATAGAGAGATAATCAACAACTATCTAAAATCCTATTTTGAAATTTTTTGAAAAGAGGAAGCATTTAAAAATAATATTTAACGGCTGGTTCAAAATTGTCTAGTAATTGTGGGGCCCCACATTTATTACAAATGGTAATGTATATGGATATTTCAGCCATTTCTTAACCGATTTTGATCAAATAAAGTTTATTCTGTCATTAAAATTGTATGTGAAGGAGGCGGGGTTAGTGGGCTGTGCACAGCCCCCTGGAGTTTTGAAAACGGTCATATTCTTGCAAAATGATGTCACAATTCGGGTACAATTATGTCATATTCGTGGAAACTTGTGTAACATTCGGGTAAGTCATCTTATTTGGGCAAAATCATGTCATCAAAGTTACATCCTAGATAGAGTACTTTAAAGTAAATGCTTAAAATGATATAGTATATCATTTTAAGCATTTACTTTAAAGTACTCTATCTAGGACCATATCGAATATGAACATTGATATAGAAAATCCACTGTTTATGCTGTAATCATTTTTTCTCTTCCAGAGGACTTCGCGGTACTTTCAAGGGTCCATTAATTTTCATCACATCTAACCAGCATGCTAGGATTGTCACGTCTTGTAGCAGGCGTACTCCTCGCAATGGTCTATATTTGTCATGTTTGTGCAGGTAAATATACTAAGCTATAACCATCTCTATAACCATCTATAATGGGGTTTTCTTTTAATGTGACTTCCTACTGCCACCCCACAGTAAATGTAGCCAGACGCAGTCACAGTAGTAACCGTTGAAACAGAGACAATTATTTGTTTTATTAAAATTTTTATTTTTATTTTGTTATTCCTAGTCATGGATACGTGCACCGATCAGATATTTAAGTTTCTATTCTTTTTAATTAGGTATATCTGAAAAGAATGCAAATTTATAAACACATAAACACATTTTACTATTGATTTTTAGAGCAATATTGCACAATATCCTGAATTAAATAAATTGCAAGAAATAATCATAAATGCTAGGAAAATAAGAAATAATAGCGTTGCTTTAAAGGGATAGTACAGTTTTGGTATTGAAGGCGCGTTAAGATACAATTTATTTGTGAGGCAATGACAAACTAAGTGTAAAACTGGTAAGAACATGTGATTTTGAATATAAAACTTAATTTGATCAACATCGGTTGAGAAACAGCTGAAATATCAATACATATACCCGATTGCAACAAACGTGGGTCCATATTTATTCGCTGATTTATGATAACACCTATAAAATGCCTACATTTTTTCAACAATTTACTAAATCTAGAGGCTTTTAAATAGTTGTTGATGATCTCTCGATTGCATCATTACTTTATAACATCAAATTCTCAAATTTGTTTATAAAAAATGGTAAAAACCAACATGTTGTCAGAGAGCACCCTCTTGCATTTGAATTGCTTTTTTTCCCTTTTTTAAAAACTGATAACAGGCTTCTTACTTAGCCGTTTGTAAGTTTTGTCTACCTTTCTAAAGCATGTTGGAATAGATTACTATTAGATTGTAATGATATGGTGCAAGTTTGGTTACACAAATTCAGTTTGACCAGAATTGTACTAACCCTTTAAACAATGTCGATCCCTTTCCTACTCCAAATGGAATAAGGCACTGGTCGAAAAACAGTTTTTCGACCCGTGATAAAATTGCCTAATATTTTACCACTTTTTATTTATTATGAGGGATATAATAACAAATATTAAGTAATACTCTGTGGATTATTAAACCTTTCTTACTACTATTTTGTTTAGAGAACTATGAGAGATGTTCACTTTGTATGGCCCTGAATAACTTAATTACTGTCCAAAGAATATTAACTTTGAAATTTGATATTTTGCTACAAGAGAAAATATTAGTTTCCATAATATTTTCTCAACATGTTGTTATAAAAATTTGCAAAAATGAATTTCTCCTTTTTCAGATTTTTTTAATTGAAATTGTTTAACGATGTGATGGTATGAATGCCAATTGCTTGTAGAAAAAAATGCATGTATTAAAGGTGTAATTCTTATTCAATACGACTTACACTTGCAATACAGGTAATTTGCCGTTTCGCTGGATATACCACAATATCATAATATTACATAATTCCATCTATTTTTTTCCTTTGGTATATTAGCTATGAATGTCTACACGGTCAACATCACGCGAGATTCAGAGGGAAACATTCAATGGCCAAACTACCCATCGGACTATGACTCTACAACAATTGTCCAGTGGAAAGTACAAGCCGAACATCCATGTCGCCTCATGGTTGAGTTCACTTCATTTTACACTGAAGAAGCTGATGAACTCTGGATAGAGGACAGCACTGACCCATCCAGAATCCGTCAATACAGTGGAGATGGTAACAAGTTCACACCATATATTTCCAGTGGGAATGGTATTGAGTTGACATTCACACCCGAGCATGAGTCATACGGAGAGGAAGAGTTCAACTTGACACTTCGCTGTTTATTGAAAGGTATAAATAGTTATCGTTCTTTTAGATTTATACAATGCTAAAGAATTAAATTTAATTTTGTCAAAAAAACTTGTTTGAACTCTAAATAGCATTGTATAAATCCAAAAGAGTTTAGCAATACCGCCCACCTGCTAAAATTCAAAAGTTGCGGGATATTATTAGTGGAATTTGATTGATTTTTACAGCTCGAAATTGAATCACTTTATTGTGCTTACTCCCCCCCAAAAATGTAATAATTACAATTATTTTGGGTAAAGCAAAATCAAATTACACAATTAACGTGATTCAATAAGATTTTCTGATGTAATAGGGAGATTTGCTTTATAACTTGGTTAAATGATACAAATAATCAATGATACATAGATTCAGAATAATAAGAAAATGAACCTGGGAGTTTTACTACAATGCGATTGGCTTTTCTTGCATCATTTGAATTCTTTATCACTGTGCGCTGCAGCTTTTTAATAAACTGGAAGATTTTTTGCAAAGACGGGCTATCTTTAAAAACGGATATACATGTTACCATGTAATGCGGCATGAAATAGTTCAGTTCATATTGCAATACAAATACAACGTAATTGAATTCCTAATTTTGTAGTGCTATCTTAATTATTAAAATATTAATTATATATGGTTGGCGTAGCGTGGTCGGACCGATTTTTGTATATTTTAAATATTATTATTTTTTGTTAATTCGGGGACAAATTATTGGGGGCAAACCTTATGTATTCTTTTGTTACAAAAAATAGTACCCTTATGTTTTTAATTGTTTTTTCCAAAGTATTGGAGGCACAGGCCCCCGTGCCCCCCATAGCTACGCCACTTGCAATAATTGGTAGATTTAGGTGATACGTACGTTTAATATACAAGCAGTGTATCCTCTGTAAATGTACCAATTCCAAATGTAACTTCTGTTCAATTAATTTTTTTCGACAATGTGTCGTGTATCGGGTAATAATTAAATAAAACGTGCCACTTTGAAATATTCATTATTGACAGATGTGCTCATTTTCTCTTTACCTCTCTTTATTTTAATTTATATTCAGAAAACACTGAAATAAGCAGTACTTATACAGACAGTGGATTCGTACAAATAGTGAAGAGAGTTGCAGAGCACACATGTGTCGATAACTGGGACATCCTTAACGCTGATGCGGTATGCAGAGAAGCCGGGCATCCACGAGCACACAGTGTTACTACTGATGCCGCCAATATGCCGGAAAATATCCTGGGGAATGTTACTCATTGTAACAAAAGTAAGATGACAATAATTTTACAATGCGAATATCGATATAAACCCAACACTAAATTAAATTCATAATTCATTTATTACACCTCCTCGTGATTTCATAAGCAAGAAGTTTTCAAACATTGTAAATAGTGGAGAATATTTCTATGCCTGTTACGTTAATTGTGTGTGAGCATTAGAGGTAGCAATTTCATGGTTCACTGAGCACAAATAAAATAAAATATTACCATTGGTAATTCATCACTTCAGTTGATTGAGAATAGAGAAATGTCAAACTGCATTGTTTAATGTCCCACAAATCGCAATCAATTAATTCAATAACATCTGCTGTTTAACAACACACTCGACTGGAATTTCTAGCACAACCGTTTCACAATCAATGCAAACATTCCACGCGTGCTGTTTTACAGCCAAATACAGCCATGCATAAAACCTTGTTGCGCCCAGCGGAAAAAAAACGTACCATATATTTAATCATACCACAGTCTAGCCTCCGGAGGGGGGGTGGGGGGGGGGGGGGTACTCGAATGATCTTTTGGCGGCCAACTTCAAAACCGGGTACTCGAATGATCTTTTGGCAGCCAACTTCAAAACCGGGGTCTAGGGAGCAGATGAGAGCGGGGGAAATGGGGTCTTGAGAGCTGACCTGCCTAGCGAGAAAGTAACGGGCCCGTGCTTTTAGCTGGGCTTCAGTCAGTTCTTTGCCGCATCGAATGGCGAATAGACTTTTGTGGACGCGCAGCGCGGGGGTCTATAGAGAGCGACAGTATAAGAGCGACTTTGGAGCAGCAAATGGTGTCGCAAATCAGGGTTTAAATTAGGGATTTAAATCGCTTTGATTTAACTCACCTCCATAGACTTGTATATTGTAGAAGATATTGTTTTGTTTTGTATGTATTATGTTAAAACTATAAAAAAAAAAATGAATTGTGGTATATCTGCCCTCCAATTATAAAGTAGGGCTCAATAGTTGACACTAGCACTTGGCCACAAGGGCCCACATGCCCACTTGCCCAGCGCTAGTAAAAATTCAAGTAAAACTACATAAATGGTCTAATTTGGTTGCCCGGTTGCCAATAGGGCAGCTAAATTGATCAAATACCAGTTTAAATCTTTTTAAATCTGATCTAGAAGTAACAGGGCAAGTACACTTTGTGTTCGGGCAAGTAAGATTGAAAAATATATGATTTTACTTCACAATCGGGACAGTATAGAGACAAATGGTAAGAGTGGAGGCTGAACAAAATCATAAAAATCGCTTTAGGTTTCAAAAAAGTTATACAAATTATTATAAATTTAAATAAATTAAATTGATTTTGGTTTGGTACTTGTTTTAATTTATGATTTCCCAACCCTGGGCTTAGAGCTAGTTGAATTGAACTTATTATGGTTTAAATTACCCAAGCATTTTCGTAAAGAAATCATAAAAATCACACAACCCTGATATAAAATAAATAAAAATACCTAATAAAAAAGTACCCCCAAATCAATGATTAACTATAGCTTTTTTCATCTCTATCCTTTCTTTCAATAGTTCTTATGCACTGGATGCATTTTGAAAGAAAAACAAGATTCTGATTTAAACTTTAAAAAATCGCGATTTAAATCAAATAAATCGATTTTTTTTTTCTTTAAAAAAACACGATTTTTTCCAACCCTGTCACAAATTCATATGTCAAAAGAGTGGTTTTTGGGGGTAAGATTAGACCTTTGAGAGCGGCGATCGGTTCCGAAAAATGGGGTCTTCTAAGTGGCACATACTCGTATTGCCAATATACGTGAGTGCCCCCCCCCCCCCCCCCCCCCCGGTCGCTAGCCCCGCCAAGGTCTCAATACCGTCTTCATTGTCAATTTCCCCTTTTCATTTTCGCAGACGTCGTTCTTTCACAAATCACTGCTGGGCTGCCCCCTCCCCCCACCCCCGTCCACTCTATCATGGCCATGGTTGTTGACTTTCTTATAGCACTTATTACATTGAATAGTTGATCCCAAATATTTTAACTCGATCACCTTATAGCCACCTCTGCTCATTACAACATCACCTTTCCAACCTATTAACCCTCCCCTTCATTTGCACAGAGGTACTTGGGTAAGGTGCTGCTGATACGTAAAGATATTATTTGGTAACATGCAGTATTGATATCATACATCGTCTGAGTTGAAGATGGACCTAATTAATTCTTTAAAGAATGCATACAAATTACAAGGGACACCTTAATCAAAATGTATGTCACCCTTGAACTACTAACAGCCCACTAATAAAAAGTAGTACAGCTATCTACAACAGCCACCTCACCGTGTACTGCTAAGCGAGCACCGCCGCGCCGGGGCCGCTGGCGCTGGCGGTCGGGGTGACTAGCTAGAGCTTATCCGGTACAGTATCGATACTGAAAAGTACGTCTAAAAAAAGATTTAAGCAAAAATGCTTAGATCTAACCAAGGGGGAAATGCTTAGATCTAAGCATTTTTGCTTATAATAAGCACACATGCTAAGATTTCTTGCTTAAATGTGTTTATGGAATACAGGCCCTTGGGCACTTTACACTGTTAAAACGCTGTGTAAACATATTCAACAACGTGTTGAAAATTTTCAACAACCGCTGTTTAACATATGAACCATCCAACTGTTGTTGAAAGCATTCAATAACCCCAGTTGTTTCAAGTTTACACAACTGTTGTTTTATTTTTTTCCACAACTGTTGTTTAGAATAAATTTCAACAACAGCGTTGTTTTTGTAGCAAATACAAAAAGGATTGTACTAAAAAGCGGCAAGGTCGGAATCGAACCGGGGGTCTTTGGGTTATAAGTCTAACACGCTACTGACTGCGCTAACTCGGTTCGCTTGGTCTACTGGGGGACAAAAGGGGTTTTGTCGCGGTGATTTCGCGGTCGAAACTATCACGTGATTTAACACTTTTCAACAGCGCTTGAACAATGGCCGCTTTACACAATCCTTCTTTCTACAACTATTCATGCTACACCTAAAGTTGTATAAAAAGATTCAACAACCATTTTTACACAGCGTTTTTTTACACAGCGTTTTAACAGTCAACGTATTCCCTTCTGTCGCTATACATTGTATTGATGGTAACTGTCGGAGGAGCGAACATCACGGAACGTTTCTTTCCGAGGGATTTGAAATGGTATTAAAGGAAGATTATGAGATGTTTTGTCTTCCCGAAATATCCTTTTAAATCCCAAGGGAACATTCCGTGTTGTTTCCAACAACAAAGTTAACATCTATTACACATCTTTACACTTTTAGCCTTTGAGCTCGATAAGAAAGTTTTGCTTTGTGAAGTGGTATTTTACAAGCCACGTGACCGTGTTTAGCCAATCAATTACTAGTACTTGTATTTGACCAAGCCATATAATACAATCTTATCACGCTAATACAGGAATAATTTTGCACATAAGCAGCACCCTTAAGGGTGCAGTTTTGCACCCTAAGTTGGGATCTACACCATTATGAGGTGCAGACGTGCACTCTCTTAGGCTGCTTCGGTGCATGCACCCCATGAAAAAGTAAGGTGCAAACTTGCATCCTTACATGCTTTCGCGTGCAGCTATTGTAGCAGCGTTTTGCACCCTTAAGCATGTGAATTGTGAAGAGTGCAAATGTGTACCTTCTTTACGTTATGTTTATACGCAACCAACAAGGTACATGGGTATTCCCACGTCTGATTTCCTAATTTTTCTCGTCCTGCCCATCAACTTGGCAAACAAGGAAGAGATGAGGGAGATCCTTGGTGCAATGCACACTAAGAAAAAATGGGTCAATTTTGCACCTTTGAAAAGGTGCAAACCGCTTGTCTTATAGTTGCTCCTCTAAAGGTGCATAATTCCACGTTTAAGTCAAGGTGTAAATATACAGATAGCATGTTTGCACCTTTTTGCGTCATAAAGGTGCAACTCTTCACATTTAGAGTTCTAAATTGTATCTTAACAGTGCAACTTTTAACCTTCAAATTATTTGGTGCAGCTATATATATAGCACTTTGCCAGAAGGTGTACAGTTGCAACTTAGTTTTTTATTTTCCTGATCGCTGAGATAAATATTCATGAATAAACAAAATTTGAAGTGAAAAAATACATTTGGTAAAAAATGGTTGCATTTTACTTTTTTTCACCTTTTTCTGCACCTTAGAATAAAAGGCACAACGTTAAACCTTTTAGAGGTGACATTTATTTGCAACGGTGGCAGCTCATTTTAAGGTGGAACTTTGCACCTGTAGGTAGGGTGAAAAGCTGCACTTTAGATTCAAGGTGCAAGGTTAAAAACACAGACGTCAGATTGGCATGTTCGGGTGCTACTGTGCACTCAAAAAGATGCAACGATGCACCTTTAACCCGAAGGTGCGACTTTGTTTTGGTTAATATAAGGGTGCAAATGTGCACCTATAAAGGTGCTGCCAGTGTGGCAAAAAAAAAGGGTGCAAAATTGACCCATTTTTTCTTAGTATGTGGGGCTACCTCTATCTACAAACTATCCGTCACAACAACAAAATCACAGCTCATTCTCACGATGTATTGTATTAGCGGAGCATAATATACTATCTTTGGTCCCACTATCCTTTTACATGTACGGCAAAACTTGCACATATACTGTGTAAGTCTTGACTTGAATAATACGTTTTAGGGGTGTTCATAAATTCTATATAGGGATCCATCGTAGAATAGAAAAGAAACTTACTGGCAATAAACATCAGAAAACTTTATACATATACAACTAATTATTTTTTGTTATCATCTTGATTCTGCAAATTAGATATGTTTGTATCAGCTTAAGTAAGGGTTAGAAAGCCAAATAACGGTATTGGGAAAGTTACCAAAATCATCTATATAAAAAAGGAATTGTGTGGTACAATCCGAACCTTGGTATCGATAAATGTAGAAATACTGGAGGAAATTCAATGCACAACGTCAGCACGCCAGTGACATTTGACCTCCATTTACTGCCCGTGTTGAACCCTCAAATGTAGAAAATCCACATATGTAGAAACGACAACAAATGTAGAAGAACATCAACCACAAATATAGAAAATAAACCACTAATGTAGAAATTGAACAGGGACCACAAATGTAGAAACGCCGACTAATGTAGAAATAATTCGCAAACGTCGCCCACAAATGTAAATAAAAATATGGCGCAAAAATAGCCTACATCACCTTCACAATATTGCATGCACGCACAAACACAATGAAACTAGCAACCTACGGAAACACGCATACATGTTTAAACGCTATCTAATTACAGATAACGACGCACACATTTTTACATTTTTACATTAGTGGGTGATGTGCATGTAATTCTACATTTGTGGTTGATCAGTTGATTATCGCACCCACAAATGTAGAAATGCCTACAAATGTTAAAATATGAAAATTATGAAACCAACCACAAATTTTCAAACGCACTTGTAAACCTATGAGATTCGGTATCCAACTTTGAAAATTCGATATAGACATTAATGCTTATTTAAACAATTGATTATTATACGGTATAGTTCATGATAATGGGTAAACTTTTAAGAAATTAGCCTGCAAATTTGGGCTCCATGGTCATGTTCACAATGTACACAAACGGAGTCACAAGTGTGCATGCTAAAGTAAATATATGACCGTTTTGTCATATGTGGGATATACATTTGATATTTTTGTATTTTTCCAAAGAACACCCACAAATGTAAAAATGTAATATAACAAACTGCTCATGTACGGTGGATTAAAAACAAAATTATAGATGAAATACTTATGCAAAGCTTTTAATGATTATTGTTTTTTTTTTTTTTGGGGGGGGGGGGGGGGCATTATGACAAATTATTGTTCATTTTTTCCATTTGAGGAAGATGAATATTGTATTTTCTTTGTAGATAACTGATGTAAAGGGCTCGTCCGTATTATGACATCTTGTTGAACATTACTATTTTTTGTTATATTATGGGAAAAAACATTTCCCACCTAAAGTGCTATTTTTGTCATTGACAATATAGAGTGGTGAAGTGTGACGTCAAAATGTGACGTCAAAAACTATTTTTAGAATTTTCAAATTTGAACTTCATTTTCCGAAAGAACCAAATACCGAAAATAAATTGAATATGTTAAGTATTGGCTGAGATATGCCCATCCGAATGAATTTGTTTGGCAATAGGCACTCAGTGTTATACTGCTCTGGTTCATAATGTTATGAACCAGAGCACTATATCATGGAGTGCCCATGCATTGAAGTAAAATTCATTCGGATGGGCATATCTCAGCCAATACTTAACATATTCAATTGATTTTCGGTATTTGGACATAATTTTTGATGTTCCTTCGGAATATGAAGTTCAAATTTGAAAAAAAAAAAAAAAAAAATTTATGACGTCATACCTTCTGTACTCTTATGACTTTTTTCATAAACATACATTGTGTGTGTCAGAGCCGTATTTGTATTTATTTTAATTTTATTTCACCAGGGAACCGTACTCAGCCAAAGACTGTTTTTCAGACGGTCCCTGAAATACAAACAATACATCAAAATAACAAAATATTAAATACAGTATTTACATATTATATTATATATTACACACACACACACACACACACACGCACACGCACACGCACACGCACACACACACACACACACACACACACACACACACACACACACATACGCACACGCACACACAATACATGCGAGTCAACATTATCCTTTTAATCTTGCATTGACCACCGCACTATGCAAACTACATGTATGACCAGCAATGATGGTAAAATTACCCATTTACTTTTCAATCTGCACTGCAGCACCCTCAAAAGCTATAACTTCTTTGTGTTCCTAAATTCAGAATATACACTTTTCTGACTCACATGCGCACTGAAAACATGCACCATATCACATCATGTCCCAATACTTGGTCATGACTCAGTCTCCAATTCATCGTTATTATTAAATAGCTATTACACAAACTACATAACTACACAAACTACTAGTATACAAACTATATATTAAATAGCTAGTATACAAACTACATAACTGGAAAGTATGCGCAGTACATGTAAGTAAGATGAAAGGAATCACTTCTGTATTGTTCACAAAACATTGTAAGATTGAACTCAGTTAAAATTCATCTGTTGAAACAATGCAACAGCAATTAAGCTTAGACAAGCTTAGTAAGCTTAGACAAGGAGTGATGCGAGAGGGAGCTATAACATGAATGTAAGACTGGCCCAAGTCCTGCACTTGGGTCAAACTTACATTATATAGATTTCACTCACTCAATTTTAGCACTTCTTGCGGGGGAGGGGGGGGGGGGGGGGGTAATTAACGTTTATCTTCCCCAAATTGGACTTGGACCGTTTTTATAATCCGGTATTCTATTAGCGCCCTCAACACATTAAACGAAATCGCACTTTTTACGCACCCAGTTGGGGTATGAATTACATAAAGGTACCCACTAACAATATCAAATTCGACCAAAATCATGGTATTGCTCATCAAAAGAGAAAAATGAAATGGGTTTTGATATTTCAGATTCAGCAGCAGACGATAAAATCCGACATAAATTTTTACTTTTTCACTAGGTAAACAGTACTCTTTGTGAATCAATGTTTTATTCAAGAGAAACTGACAATGAAACTGGTATAAGACTGAAGTCTCAAATACCACTTTTAGAAAAATGTTACAGAGTTAGTGGATACTTTTAACGCCCTTCTCCTTTCAAACAATTTAAAACAAAATTTCACTATTTTCTGGGAATTTTCGCGTTTAATGCAATCATAATCCTACAAAATACTCGATTAGGCAAATAGATCAATGATTTTATCGTGAAATAATAACGCCCTTTTCACTCGAAACGAAATTGTCAATATTTTGCACCCGTTAGGGCGTTATGTATTTAGCGCCCTTCTCACTCTGTACACCCAAAATTCGAATTTGCTTCATTTTGCCTGAATGGAAACTGATAGCAAGGGAAAATGTCTCTTATATATGAAAGGTTTATTTTATTCATGCAAACTCGTAGCCATACGGCTAAATTGCGTAGCATTTACAGTGTGAAAATACATAATACATCAAACAACATTATACTAAAATAATACAAGTTGAAAGTAAAATAGATACTATGTCAACAAGGAAAATTGTCACTATCGAAATTGCGCAGAGGAAAATAATACAAAAGAATGTACATGTATATGAATATTAAGTTATTATAGCACGTTATGTCTTATCACATTAATGAGTTGTAATCATAAATTAAAAGCAAGTAATCTTACAGACCGCTTTATAATAGACATGTATTTATGATGCATCCAGTATTACAACTATAATATATTTATATACAGTCATGCAATAATAATATATCTCAAACAAATAAATGCATTTACTTGTATCAAAGTGTGTGAGTAGTACAACTATAAACTAGGTATCCAATTAAGTTTAAACAAATTATATATACATAATTATTATAAGCAATATGCCTAATGTGCAAGTAAAATTTCAAATGGCGGTATTGCAACTATATTACATTTATTTTTAGAAAGCCGCATCCAATTGTTTTAATTATTTAGAAAAGTATCCAATTTTAAAATCATTCAAGGATTATTACAGAGAGAAAGGGTTGCGCAATTATATATATATATATAAATACATATTATAAGCAATATGCCTAATGGGCAAGTAAGAAATCAAATGGCGGTATACATGGTATAGCAACTATATTACATTTATTTTTAGAAAGCCGCATCCAATTGTTTTAAATATTTATAAAAGTATCCAGTTTTAAAATCATTCAGACAGAAAGGGTTGCACATAAACTGGGCTCCAAAAGAAACTTATCACTTCTTCAGAGCGACACACATTAAAATCCAAAGCATAAAAAGTAATCATAATTGGGCATAGAATAGATATAATACTCCTTAGCAAGCTCATCTAAAAAAATATGTTTGCTTTAGTCAACAAAGAATACAATAAGGTGAAATCGCAAGAGGTCATTTTTCAAAAATCACAGAAACTGCTCGCTTTCCGGGCACAGAGCTCGGTACGGACAATAGCCAGTCTAGTGGTTACATAACCCGCTTTGAAGTTGAATGAATAGCTATTGAAAGTTCTGAATAGACCGCCTTTCGTGGAGGTTCGCAGCGAGCAGTTTCTGTGATTTTTGAAAAGTGACCTGTAGTGATTCCATGACATTTTTCTCTTTTTTGGCAAAAGCAAACTTGTAATTTTTTAGATATGCTTCATAAGGAGAATAATAGCTTATCTGTGTCTAAATATGAATCAATTTGGTGCTATGGATTTTAGTGAGCGTCGCTCTGAAAAAGTGATAAGTTTCTTTTGGAGCCCAGTTTACATTAAATAAAGTATATCGTGAAAAATATCACGATTAAAATTACGCAGAGAAAAGTAATACAAAATTATATTATGAATAATAAATAATTAAAGCACATTCCATGTCTTATCAAATTGATGAATTGTAATCATAAATGATACTATGTAAGAAACCCCTAAAAAAAGAACACCGTGTAACGTTTAACATCCATTCTTGTTTAACAGACTAGCAACAAATGGGATGGGACTGTTTTTGTATCTGTTCGTTTTGGATTTAGGTTCGACACACACTCGGTAGTTTCTTAGGTTTCTGGTTTGTACTACAGGTGTGAACCAGTCTCTCGTGTCCGACTTGAAAGCTTTGCGGGCAAAGGACAGACACAGCTGTTCCCGGCGGCTAGAGAGAGTTTGCAAGTTAAGCCTAGTGCCCACTAGGCGATCTGCGCTTGCGATCTAGCCCGAGTTGCTAGCGATCTCGGTTCGGTGTGAATCGCACCAGTTCGCCGCGAGTCAGCCCGATCTCATTGCGTACGCGATCTTTTCGGTGCCCACTATGCGATCTCACGGCGACTTCATATTGTCCCCATTTCCACGCATGCGTGCATGGTTGATACAGCCAGGTATTGTTCGCTCTTGCTTGTCTTGACATCATAATGCGCTTTGCGAGTTTTTTTTAAAATAAACCCAGTGCCCACTTTGCGATCTGCGCCTAGCGATCTTGCCCGAATAGGAGCGATCCCCTGAGATCTGTGGTTAAGTAGCAAAGTGGGCACCCCAGATCGCTGTAACTCGCGTCCGCAAGGGTGGTGTCGGTTGCGGTCGCCAGGTTTTGGACATGTTGACAAATCTGGCGACCTCCGGCTTCGATCGGGCAAACTCGCAAGCAGATTCGCACAGTGAGCACCGCCCAGATCGGTCTCGATCGCATGTCGGGCGGGATCGCACAAATGGCAAGCCGTTTGAACAATTATTCATATTTCCTGATAACAAGAATCCAATCCTTCATATCAAAAATTCTGTTTTTATATATCAATAATTAAATTCTTGATATCAAGAAATAAATTCATGATATCCAGAATTCGATTTCTTGATATCAAGAATTGAATTCTTGAAATAATAATAATAATAATATATAGCATTTATAGAGCGCCATGTATCTAGGTGCCCTATTCAGAGGCGCATTATTATACCTTGGTCATCAGGTACAGTTCAAACCCGCACAACTATCTTGTGCACCATCTCAACTCCCAGGGGAGCATACTAGCCCAAGCTGCCCAAGAATTACCATTGGTTAACAACAGAAAATGATTTCTTTACATCAAGAATTCCATGTTTAGTTATGCGAAACTGCTTTTCAAAGGCGCCCTGCGAGAACCAAGAATTCTTTTCTTGATATCAAGAAAAGGAAATAAATGTTAAAACGGCTAGCCATGACTGGTCATGCTCGCACATTCAACAAATTCCAAATCAAACAAGCGTGAATCCATGGCTATTGTATTCCTCGACAATGCGTCAAAATGGGGCCAAGGCATGACCACGAAGAAGTCACACTGAAAAGATCGCGTGCACAATGGAATCGGGCTGACTCACTGCGAACTGATGTGATTCCAAGGTCGCTAGCCCAATGCCTACTACGCGATCTTGCCCGAAATAGGAGCGATCCCCTGATATCTGTGTTAAGTCGCAAAGTGGGCACCAATGGCCGCACCAAACGAGTGCCTTGCGGTACCTCGGCCTCGACTGGTTCCCATGACGATCGCGTGCCCTTAAAACGAACGCTGTACTGGCGATCCGTCAGAAAATTACACAGCCAGGGAACAATCGACGGGCGCGCGCCGAGCTCGATAATTTTCCTGATTGCGGCAGTGTGACTCACTCTATCGAAAGCTTTGCTGAAATCGGTGCAAATTACGTTAGAGACATTGTTCGGGGGTTCTGCGTTTTTGGCGAGAAAGTTTACTAGGTCGACTAAACAATGGGTAGTTGACTGACCTGGTATGCTGCCATATTGTTTAGGGTCGAGGTGGGACTTGATGTCTGAAAGAAGTTGTCTTGCAATAAACAGTTCCGCGACTTTTGCAAAATGGTCCGTTAGTGATATGGGGCGCAGTTGATCAAGTATAACCGGTGGAGATTCCTTCGGGATTGGGACTAGAACGGCCTTTTCCCACTGGTCGGGGACAATGCCAGATTTGTACGACAGGTTAAGGATGTGGCACAAAGGGGTAGCTATTTCCAAGGCGAATTCGCGGATTAGTCGAGCTGGTATCCGGTCCGGTCCGCAGGACTTGCCAGGCTTGGTTTTCTTCAGCTCTCTGAAAACTTCCCACGGATAGATGGTTTGTGGTGCTGCTGAGGAGGGTAGGTAGGCTGGCAGGTCATGCAGGTTGAGAGGAGGAATATCATTGTTGAAGGAGGAGAAGAAAGTCTTTATTTCTTCAGCCTTTTCTGCATCAGTTCTGTCGGGGGATTCATCATCACGCGAGTCATCGATGATGTCCAGTTGTGCGTTTCTTTTACCGGTCATCATTTTCAGATGTTTGTACACTGTTGGTCATAAAGTTGGAATATTTTTTTTTTAGATCCAACTTCATTCTTTTTCCTGTTTTTTGCGCCTAATGAATCATTTCAGACTAAACATAATGATTATATAATGTTTCCAAACTACCAATGTACAACAAAGCGTATGTCCAACAAGTCATCGTTATGGGTCATTTCTCAAAGTTGGCCGTAAAATTTTCAACAAAAATTGGCACAGAGGCTCTATAGGCCATACTCCTTCCAACGCTATTGACTACACGCCAAACGATGCTTGTGCTCCACCAGGAAGGGGTGTCAACAAGCAATGTCCACTATTTCGTTGGAACATCGCAATTTACGGTCTGTAAAATCCTCAGACGTCATCGAGAGGAGGGTCAATTAAAGCCACGGGAATCTCTAGGACGTCCACGATTGACCCCCAGGATAGATTATCGCAAATTGCTTAACCTGTGCCGTAGAAACCGGAAATGCCAAAAAGGAGCCTTCGCCGTCTATGAAGAAAACACTATGGAAAATCAACGCCTTCCACCAAACTGTACATCAGAGATCGCTCTAACGTGGTCACCGAGCAAGACAAACTACCAAGTGTCCACCCCATACCATGCAACCAAGATTTACCGGACGTGCCTGGACTAGGCTAAATTAATTAATGCAAATTCATGCAACCATTTATTGTAGATTGGTAGTTAGGAAACATTATAAAATCATTATTTTAAGTCTAAAATGGTTCATTAGGCGCAAAAAATAGGAAAAAAGAATGAAGTTGGATTAAAAAAAAATATACCAACTTTATAACCAACAGCTGAAGAATTATAAAGACTTCTAAAAATATTCAAATGATAGCTAGAAATACCCCCAAATGACTTTGTTTATAGGTTGAAAACTAATTTAACGCCCTTTTCACTTCAAAAAACGAAACAAGGTTGCTGGTTTTAATATGCGCGTCAATAATGATCACGCGACTCACCGGAGGACTTAGCGCCCTTCTCATTTTGACAGAAAGCGCTAAAAACAGTTAATTCCCTTATTTTATTGATAAATATTTTCATAATCAAATTGAATTCGGCCTTGAAATTTCGCCTACGTGTAGAGGAGACTAGGATCAACAAGATGGTCTGATGCGCAACTCAATTTTGCCCAAAGTTCACTGCTTAACGCCCTTCTCACTCTTAACCGACGAAATCATAAGAACATGGTAAGCCGTTGTAACAATAGCAGCACCCTGTAGGGTGCTGGCTCATAACTAAGGGTGCAGATCTGCACCCTAAATGGTGCTGCTATTGTTTAGGGTTTAATAATGTAATGTATATATCGGAAAAGATATCGCTAGTGATATTCGTTTGTCTCGCAATGTGGTCAACAAGGAATCTTAAGAGATCACGACGTTTCGTGCGCCGCTGCAACACTTCGTCAGGTGTGATACAAATGTAATGCAAGTACCCCACGGGTAGCGCAGCGCGCTACGCCGTATGAGCGAGAACGCTCCTAATTGGTCAATAACGGACAAGGCCTATTGGTCGGTGCGCACGGGCGCTCGACCAATCAGCGGACCGGTTGGCTGGCTCGCCTGCTCGGCGGGAACAATGGCGTGTTCAACCAATCAGCGGGCCGCTAGCTCGGGCTGGCCTATTGGCGGAATCAATGGCGTGTCGGTGCCGGATGTTCGGGCAGATTCATGGGCCGCTGTCTCGGCTGGCCTATTAGGCAGAATCAATGGCGTGTCGGTGCGGGCTGTTCGGGCAGATTCATGGCGGCGTATCGTACGCATCCAAAACTCGGGGAAGTCGATCCCGTTGTCTCTATTGAAATTGTTGGGATTCAGGCGGATATTGATAGCTTCCTTTACCCTTCGTGTGTACCAATGCCGTTCTTGGGAAAGGCATTGAACCCCGTCCCAGTCTGGTTGATGCTGGTTGTCCCAAGCATGTTCGGCTACGGCTGAGCTGTCAGTATGGCGGAGCCTGACGTCCCTCTTATGCTCAGAGATTTTTTCGGATATCGGTCGGGCAGTCTCACCGATGTAGGACTTATCGCATCCTTTGCAAGGGATGTTGTACACGATGCCGTCCCGTCTGTGTTGAGGAATTGGATCCTTGGGGTGTGTTAGTTGCTAGCGTAGTGTGGTATCTGATCTGAAGACCGTTCGGATCCCATGGCTCTCTAGGCGGCGCCTGAGTTGTTGGGAGACACCATCTCTTGTATACCTTCTGATCCTTTGGGTCTGACGTTCTATTCTTGGTGTTGTGTACAAAACGGCGTGGGTAACCGTTAAGGCTCAAGGCACTACGGACACGTGCCCGCTCTTTGCATGGCTGCTGTGGACTAGTCACAATGCGTGATGCTCTGTCAAATAGACATTTGACCAGACCTCTCTCCACCGATATGGGATGGTGAGAGTCAAACGCTATGTACTGGTCTGTGTGGGTAGGCTTCCTGTACACCGAGGTGGAAAGCCTGTGGTTGTCGTGTCTGTGAACCAGCGTGTCTAGAAATGCTATCTTCCCTTCACTTTCCATCTCTGATGTGAACTGGATGGAGGGCTGGCGACTATTCATGTGTTTGAGCAGGTTGTCTGTTTGTGAGCCGGAGACTATGATGAATGTATCATCTACGTATCTCTTCCAACCCAGGGTATGCAAGAGAGTGGGCATGTTTCTAACGCTTCCTCCTCGAAACTCTCCATGTACAAGTTGGCCACGACGGCCGAGACTGGACTGCCCATGGCTGCCCCTTCAGTCTGTTCATAGTATGAACCCCTGTACAGAAAGTAGGTCGATCGAAGGACAAACTCGAGGAGTTGTGTGAGTTGTTCTGGTGAGAGTGCGGTGCGGGTAGTCAAACTGCTGTCTGATTGCAAGCGATGCAGAGCCGCACTGCATGCGCCCTCTATCGGTACATTGGTGAAGAGAGACACGACGTCAAACGATACCATGCATTCATGTGGACCAATGGTTTGCTCTGCTATGAACGATGCAAAACCACTTGAGTTGGGAATCGAGTGTTCAGTGACACCGGTGAGTGGAGACAGAATCTCTGCTAGGTGCTTCGAGATGTTGTAGGCAAAGGAACCTATGCATGACACTATGGGTCGTAGTGGTATTGTGGATTTGTGTATCTTGGGTAACCCATATATTCTAGGAGGTTGCTTCTGTGTGGGTTTCAACCTTCGATAGGTTGGTTCATCCAACACGTTGTCTTTCTTGAGCTTCAGGCAGGGTGCTGGAAAGCTTACGACTCAGGCGATCTGTGGGGTCTTTCTTTACTTCACGGTACGGACCAGACTCCAACAAGTCGGTCAATTTCTCATGGTATGTTGTGGTGTCTAGGATAACTGTGGCGCGACCTTTGTCGGCTGGGAGGATAGTAATGCTATCATCAGCCTTCAACGTGTTGAGGGCGGTGTGCATCTCTTTCGTAAGTGTTGCAGCGGCGCACGAAACGTCGTGATCTCTTAAGATTCCTTGTTGACCACATTGCGAGACAAACGAATATCACTAGCGATATCTTTTCCGATACCATATCCGCAATGAATAACATATTCACTATTAATGTATATATGTTTATATGTTGTTGTTTTGTCAACATGCAAGTTGAACTGCAGGGCGCCTTTGTAAAGCAGTTTTGCATAACTGAACAGGCCTACCCTGCAGTATAAAATAAATAAAACAAATAAATAAATAAATAAATAATTCTTGCCATCTACAAGAAGAAAGGCTCCCAATCTGATCCATCAAATAACAGAGGCATTATTCTGACTTCCTCCGTAAGCAAGCTTCTTGAACTTGCTATCAAACGTTCAATGGAAGTCGATATGCAAGGATGCAGTCATGAGAGCAGTTACTTCTTCAGCAGCTGCGGCCATACTAAGAAAGTCATCCCTCAAGTTCTGGCTAGACAAAGACCCGCAAGCTCTACCCAGCTTTCATCCTTCAGGCATAGCAGGCACCTTTCTGCGTCAGACCCTTTCCATCAGAGCTCAGCTGTCCTGCAGAACATACCCTGTGCAGGCAAGACTCAAGACGATTGGGAAAAGCTCTTCAGACCTGTGTCAACTCTGCAACAACCGCATAGAGGATGAGGTACACTTTGTAGCAGTCTGTTCGAGCCTTATCTCACACCACCAGACCAGAACAGCATACGGACAGTGCAGTGCAGTGCAGTGCTTGACATCATAACCACAATATTTATCTTCAGTTGTACTTGGAGGTCATGAACTTTGTAGCCTCTGTTTTGCTATGCTAAGCTGAGGAGTTTACTGTCAGCCTCATCAAAGGTATTATTTAGGGAACCAAGGTTCCCTGGGTTAGCACATGGCCACTTTTCACTGTACCACCTATTAACTTTCGTGTAAGTAAATACATGTAACATGTGCAGCTCATTGTGACTCTGTTATGCCGCCATAACCCGTGAGTACTGATTTGTTGGGCCTAATCTCATGGATGAACGTGATATTTGACTCTTGTGCTTTGATGCTTTGGTGCTTTAATGCTGCTAACATATTCACTAGCCTTGTGTAGTGCATTGTTTCTGTATAGCCACCTCTACTGGTTTGCCACGGATTGGGTAACCATGCCTCCTAAGAATACCCCTGCAGAGATTGCTCGGATTGTTATTAGCGAGCTGGAGCACAGCGATTTGCTGTCTAATATCGTGGAGAAGGCAGTCAAAAAGGCTGTAAAAGAAGCGGTCGCTGGCCTAGTCACCCGTCTCGAGGAGCAGGAGGGGAGAGTACTGGAGCTAGAGGGGCAGGTTCGGGCACATGCGGAGGAGATCAAACGCCTCACAAAATCCGAGGAAAATTGCCGGGATGCTGTTTCCCGTCTGGAGCGGAAGGCCGACATCCAGGAGCAGCACTCCCGGCGCAACAACCTCCGCATCCATGGCATCAAGGAGCGCCCACAGGAGTCAACTGATGACGCAATCTGTCGGCTGGCCGATCAGCTGGGGTTCAAGATCACTGCAGCTGACATCGACCGGTCGTACCGCATATCCCCTGGAGGCGGCGATGGTGCAGCAGTGGACCGGTCGAAGGATCGGCCCGTAGTTGTACAGTTTGGTGCCTACCGCACACGAGCAAAGTTTGCACAAGCCCGCTCCAAGCTCAAGGGGACGGGTGTCTATATCAATGAGGACTTGACGGCAGTGAATCAGAAGCTTTACCACACGGTGCGTCACTGCGAAAAAGTCTTGAGGGCGTGGAGCATTGATGGCCGCATTTTTGCTGGCATGAAGGACTCGCATGGCGGTTTCATCAAGAAACTGATTACATGTGAGGCAGATATTGCCAAACTGTGATCTAAACATCTTGCTCTGCAATATATGCTTCCTTTTGCTCCTTTTTACGACCTTCTCTTTTCTCTCCATCCTGATCCGACATTTTTCATTCAACATTTCTCGTGGCATTTTCTGGCTGGCAGTTAACATGTTACAGTGTTCTACTGCTTGTTTCATTTCTGTTATCTTTTCCACCCTGTAAATTTTATCCTGTTCTTTCTATGCCTATTATGCATATTTCTAAGTATAACCAAACATGTTTGTTGTTCATATATGTGTTCTTTTCTTTTGCACGTAGTATGCTGCCTTTGTATGTCATTCATTTTCAATTATATTGCACTCCATGCAGGTATGAATCCGTAAATTATGGGTACAAACGATGCTGATATATGTAACTATCTTGAATCTAGCGTAGACTCATTAGAGTATGATCTTGGTGAAGGCAATGGCGCAATCACAAGCCATTGTAATTATTGTACAGAAAGCCAATTCTCTCATAAGATGGGTAATTCTGGTGATAAGGATTTTTTTTTTCTTCATTTTAATGTTCGTAGTATGCAAGCAAACTTTGATAAATTAAATGTATTTTTGCGGAACATGTGCTACAGTTCTATGGTTTTAGGAATTTCTGAAACTTGGCTATCGAGTGAAAGTGAAGGAAATGTATTTTCTCTTCCATGGAAAAATTTAATCGTGAATAATCGACCAGATAGGAGAGGAGGAGGTGTTGCGCTTTATGTCCCCACGCAGTTAAATTACCAAGTCTTAAATGAAGTTAATGTAATGAATGATTTAATGGAAAGTGTTTTTGTAGAATTGTTTATTCCTGGCAGGCGGAATGTTATAATTGGGGTCGTCTATAGACCGCCACAAGGTAATGTGAATTTGTTTATTAATGAAATGCAATCTGTGTTGTCAAATTCAATATTTTTAAATAAAACAGTTTTTGTCATGGGTGATTATAACATTAATCTTCTTCAGCACGATGATAATGCAAACGTGTGTGACTTTTTGAATATGTGTGTATCTTTCTCTTTATTGCCTTTAAGTACTAAACCTACTAGAGCTACGGACATCTCTTCTACTCTCATTGATAACATCTTTACTAATCATGCTAATGTACGACCTTTCCCAGATGCGGGTATTATAATTTCAGATTTGTCTGACCACTTTCCAGTATATGCGAAGGTGTCCTTTGGTAGAAATATTTGTAATACTTCGAGTAATAGGTATGTTCGGAAAAGTAATCCTACACACTAAGAAAAAATGGTTGATAAATGGTGCAAAGTATATAACGTAAAAAGGTGCAGACTCGGCATAGGATTAAAGTTGCACCATTTTATGCACCTTTTAGGGTGCATTTTGCTAAGGGGCAAAGTCGCACCTGTCTTAGTCTTGTTCCTAAACCATGGTCCTACTGCACGCATGGTTTTATGTACAGGGTCCGAGAGAAATAATTCACTCACGGAGAGAAAACACATGTATTTTGTGTTTAAATGCAAAATTTTCGATTTACATCACTGCTCTATTGGTTCTTGCGTGAAATAATAGCTCATCATGCATGCAGGGATTTGAAAAACAGAGAAATTGGCAGTAACGTAATATGAAAATAGTTCTTCTTCACACGTAGATTCACTACAGCCCCTTTGATTGGTCATTTGCTTGATAAGCTACCAAGCGAGAATCAAACAAGGTGCAAAGTAACGGCGAAAGGTGCAGACTTGGTAAAGGAGTAACATTGCACCATTTTGTGCACCTATTTAGGTGATTTTTTGCTAAAGTACAAAGACCCACTATTCTTGGTCTTGTTCCTATACAACGGTCCTACTGCACACGTGGTTTTCTGAGATATATACCATTGATAAACTCTATGCCAACATCAAAAGTATTGTGCACCATAATGAGTGTATAAGTTCATGGTTTTATAATGAACATGTGTCAACTGTCTTTTTATATTAACTTGAAATTATTTAAATTGGTCTGAAAATAAATGACAACTACGGCCACTGCAAGGCAGTCAGCCAATTACAAGGTCCGAGAGAAATAATTAACTCACAGAGAGACAAACTATGCATTTAGTGTTTTAATGCAAAATGTTTAATATCCATCACTACTCTATGATTCTTTTGTAAAATGATAGCTTATTATGCATGAAGGAAATAAAGTATTATGAGAATATTTATAATTTAAAAATAGTTTCGTTACAGCCCCTCTGATTGGTAATTTGTTTTGCCAAGATATCGCACGTTATTCACACAAAGAAAAACATTAATCGGAAGGTGCAGACTTGACAATGATGCAGAGTATACAGTATAACCGGAGTAATAATAAAATAATGCGACATCATTAATTCGATGATCGAAGGACCAGTTTATGCGTAGCCTGTCATCAATGGTTGCCCATGGCAATTTGAAAAGCTTTTCAGCCTTTTCCGACACAGCAACAGCTGATTTGTGTATGATTAGTATACGTATTGAATCGCATTTATATCAACATGATCAATTGAATAGTATGACTCCAGGTCAAAACAGCGTATTCTTTTGTTGCTGACATTGAATACAAATAAAACCGCACGATTTGCAGTAATTTGTAACAGGTTCATGAATATTCATGTGCTAGTTTGTGCTTTTGCAAAACGAACATTCAATCTGTTCATAATCTCGTTATTTTGTGAAATAATTATCAGAATGCATTTGTAATTTAATTTAGTAACAATTAATTATCAGTGGACTCTTGTGAACCATTTTGGTGGAAATGAATAAAGGCGATACTGTTTTAACGTCTGTGTTTAATTACTAACCACTAAAAAACATACATCGTGTTGTAACCTCTTATAAGCTAAACGTGACCGATGGTTAGGAATGATAGGTATAGGCTTAGGGCAAAGTATGTATAGGTTATAGCATAGGTTATTTGATTAATTTGATTCATTTGATTCATTTGATTCATTTGATTTTATTTTCAACATAGTCACATGGTAAAACAAAGTAATTATCAAAATAATACAGAAAAAATACACTTCGTGTATTTGGTAAAACATGTGTAATAAACAAAATTGAAACATAATAACAATTGCATTAATACTGGAAGCTACACATAATAAAACAATATTTTCAAATGGTGTATTTTAACATAATGTGATATGTACGGGACCATCATTATAAGCAGTGCTTGAGAGAATGATGGTCCCTGAAAAAAAGTTATACAACGTTACAAACTATATAAAAAAAAGAAGTAAAAAAAAAAAATGAAAGATGGATGAGATGACGGGTGCGGATGAGAATATAACAGTTGGGATATAACAAGCCAAACATATTCTTTATACAATATTATACATTTGTTTTTACTGTTATCACAAAACAGTCTTAACTCAATTATATTGGGACCAGCATCAATACAACATAAAACAGTAATTAAAACAAAAAAGAAGCTAAGTATTATCAACATTAGAGTAAGTTATACAATTGAATAAATTTATTTTTCATTGCCATTCTAAATGATATGACTGAGGGACGATTTTTAATATCGTTTGGGAGAGGATTCCACACGTCGGGACCAGCATGTCTAATGGACTTATGCGTTATTGTTAGATTATATAGATGATAATTAGTTGCATTTCGAGTAGAATAGTTATGAATATCTTTATTACAAATAAAAAAATCTAAAAACTGGGATGGTACTTTACCTTTACTTGCCTTATACATAAATGTAGCAGTTTGCAGCTTATAAATATCATGGACCTTTAATGTAGATAAGCGATAAAAGATGGGGTCAGTATGTGCTAAATATGTGGAGCCAGTACAAATTCGTAGGGCCTTTTTTGTAACAGTAAAATATAATTTATTTAGATTTTAAAACAATTCCCCCAAACAACATTACAATAGGAAATTCTGGATAATATTAATGCGTTATAAAGCATAAAAAGTATATTATGTGGGAGAATATATTTCAATCTATTTAAAATTCCAACTCTTTTTGCAACAGCAATCATTATAGTATCAATATGTTTATTCCAACTTAATGTTTCATCTATTGTGAATCCAAGAAATTTAACGAAATTCTTTTGTGAAAGGGGTATTCCATCAATATTTATTTCATAATTCAAATTTTCATAATACCTTGAGTTCTTACTTTTAAAGTGGACATAATTAGTTTTTTGAATATTTAAAGACAATTTATTACATTTAAACTATTTTGATATCTTATGTATTTCTCGATTTAATACTATAATCAAATTTTCAAAATTTGTATCGGAATAAAAAATATTAGTATCATCAGCAAACATAATCTATGACAGAATATCCGAAGAGTTAAAAATATCATTCACATATATCAAAAATAAAAGTGGACCAAGAATAGAGCCCTGTAGTACTCCACAAACTATTGGGAGATTAATAGATTTACATGAATTATATTCAACATATTGCTGTCTATTGTTTAAATAATTTTGTAACCAATTATGAGCCGTGCCCCGAATACCATAATGTTGCAATTTATTCAATAGTATACAATGATTAAGCGTATCAAACGCTTTACTAAGGTCCATAAAAATCCCCACTATGTGTTCCTTTTTAGAAAACGCATTAACAATCTTATCATTATGTTTGTATTAATGCAAAATCTACAGAGTGGGTTTTTCTAAAGCCATATTGGTTAGAATTCAATATATTATTTTCGTCCAAAAAATTATAAATTCTGTTAAATACAAGTCTTTCAATTATTTTAGACAATGCTAGCAATAGAGATATCGGACGATAATTTGATAGTATAGTATTATCATCCTTTTTAAAAATTGGTATTATTTTAGCTCATTTTAACGAGTTAGGGCAAATTCCAGAGGAAAGTGATACATTAAAAATATAAACAAGTGGGTGAATTATAGAATGAATAATCTTTTTCAAAAGTTCAGTACTTATACCATCGTGTCCACTCGACTTACTTAGTTTAAGGTCATGCACAATTTGTATGACTTCATTAACATTTGTCGGTTTAAAAAATATAGTTTCATCATTTCTATCAAGCAAAAAATCAACATGATTAATATCAGTCTCTTCAATATCGGCTGATAATGTAGGACCAATATTTACAAAGTGTGAATTAAATTCATTAACAATTTCATCGAGATCTTTAACATTTCTACCATTTATAACAAATGTATCATTACATAATAATGTTTTATTTTTCCCCAGGACTTCATTAATAGCTTTCCAAGTTTTTTTCATGTTCCCTTTGCTTTTTTCAAATTGATTCGCACGATACAATTTATGGGAAATTATAATAGTTTCAGTGAGTATAGTTATTAAGATATTTTTTATATTCACTCAATCTTTGATTACAGCGATGTTTCATATACAATTTATATAAATGTTTTTTTTTTTTGATGGACCTCATTATTCCTCTAGTTATCCATGGATTTTGAATTTTTTTTCTTAATTTACCACTTATTAATGGTAAATTTTTATTATAATAATAAATACATTTTTGAAAAAAAATATTATAAGCATTCTCAACATTATTTTCAACATATACATCTTCCCATAATTCACATATCAAATCATCATTTAAACGCTGGATAGTTTCTACATTTTCCTTTCTAAAAGTTATTTTATTATTTATTATGATATTATTATGCGTATTACATGAAATAGCAAATATAGGTAAATGGTCGGATATTTCTGAGTATATCAAACCACTTAAAAGTTTACTAGTTAAAACGTTAGTAAAAATATTATCGATTAGTGTTGCTGAGACTGCA
This sequence comes from Echinarachnius parma, assembly GCA_037951105.1. Lineage (NCBI taxonomy): Eukaryota > Metazoa > Echinodermata > Echinoidea > Clypeasteroida > Echinarachniidae > Echinarachnius > Echinarachnius parma. The sequence continues at coordinate 51,418 of JBAMJV010008065.1, read as the reverse complement.
TTTATTCAAGTTGGCTTATCAATTAAAGGGAATAGATTATTAGAATATAGAACATTATATAATTTATCACTATTTATATTCTCACCTATTGATGCTAAATCTATATTAAAATCTCCCATTAAATAAATATTCTTATTCTGATTTAACAATACATTTTGGACCACATCAAAAGATTCAATAAAATCATTAACATTCATATTAAGAGGTCTATATATTACTCGAATAACATCATTTTTACTCTTATTATTATCAATTTCTATAAATAATGTCTCCGCTTCTTTAATTTCTATGTCAGTCCTTATTTTAAATTTAAGGTTATGGTTAATATAAAGAGCCACACCACCGCCTCTTCCTACTGGACGATCAACACGAATCATTTTATAATTTGCAATATTATATAGGGGTGGGGATCTGAAGTCAAGCCATGTCTCAGTTACTCCTATAATAGAGAAAGAATAATTATTTATTGTATATAAAAGTGATTCTATAGCGTCAAAATTTGTATGTAAGCTTCTTGCATTGCAATGTAATAAACTAAATGGGCTCTCATTTTGAAATTTAACATTAAATTCATCAACAGAATGATATTGACAGTGTGTATCTAATTGATTCTGGTCACTCAATATTGAGTCAGGATCAGGTTGATCAAAAATCATACATAAATATTATTTTGTTTGGGCTGCACTGGATGAGGTGAATGTGATAATGAAATGACAACGTGCGGGTTGAGCAATATGGGATGAAGTCGGATGAAAAAGATGAAATGATGAAGGGTGAAACATGAAGCGAGAATGGTATCATGACATAAGTTACTGACAGCTTGTCAGTGAAATATATGTAATAACAAACAAATAAACACTGTATCAAACAAAAAATACAAAAAATACAAAAAATACAAAAAATGCAAATGCCGGCCTCTCCAGATTGCCAGCAGTCTTAAAAAATATAATAATATAGACAAAGAAGAAAAAAATATATATATACATATATATCGTATGCAGAATGAGTACATGCGATAACTTATTTAATTCATAATTTACCAAGCGCCTGAACAGGCAGTTCGAAACAACATCAAGAAGATTACACAGAATAGAAAAGAAAAACAAATATGTAGTGAGTGTAAGACGCCAATTGAAATTGAAACAAAAAGTAATTACATATAACTTGATAACATGAATAATAAGAAAGCGCTTATTGTAATGGTTATAGAACATGAGACCTAATGAGTTGTGATCGTTGTATACATGTGTAAGATACGCGGTTTGGGGTAATACAGAATACAAAACGGGCAAAATAAGAGTAGTAGTAAAATTATTGTCCGATATACCACATGAAGTTGAGCTTTGAAAAAGCCAGGAGATCAATTGACCTAAGACTCTTATAATGAGGATTTCTTGCAGAACCAAAGAGTATTCAAAATGCGAAAAGTAACAATATGCGCGTGTGCCTCAGTAACAATTAAATGATGTCAATTGACTCATGTAGCAGAACGTAAGAGGTTAAAATGCACGGAATCCATGGTCTCTACGTCAGGACTATCTTGATTTAGTTGATATACCTAGCTATAATAGGTAGAGCATTGAGATATTAAAATATATCTAAAGTAACTAATTTAACAATACAAGTGATAGAGAAGCACAATAAGATTAATTAAGAAAAAAACAAAAAAAAGAGAAAAGAAACACACACATAATGATCGGTATGGGTGTTACGACAAAGCAACAAAGAGCATGAACACATAATTATGAAGCATTAAATCATATGACAATTTCAAAGCAGAACACAGGAAATGCACGGAAAAGTACTGATATACACGCAAGATCACACATATAAATGATAATGATATAAGCAACATTCCTGAAACAAAATATAGCTACGATTAACTGAAATCTCATTCAAAAATAGTTCATTGAAGTAAACAAGATTTAGAATAAACTTTACTCGACGGAGTATAATCGTAAACAATTTCGAGGCATGCCAATAATGAAATGAAAATAACGTTAACTTCAGGCACAATTTAAGCTGTATTCATTATCGGCATAAATGTTTAAATCCAAATGAAGAGACTAAGTGTTTTTAGCGTGCAAATTCTACTAATAGAAAATGTGTTGTTTTTATATACACAATAATTAATCGTACTATAATACGAAAAAATATATACGGATATTTGTAATAAAATCGTCATACTATTAATGACATCAGAAATGACATAAATATCGAATAATACTGCAAGTTACAATTGATTGAAATAGAAAAAAATCACTGAAATACATACGGAGTGCCACCTAGCTGTCGCCACTTCCCAGCGTAGAAGCGCAACTTGGTTCCCGTGGAGTACAATTCTTTAACCTGATTAGACCATTTGCGCTTTTCCTGAAGGTCACTGAGGGTTAAGTCGTCGATGGTGAAGAATCGCTCTGCTTTCAAAGCTTCTCTGGTCCTTTTCATAATGTCGATCTTGTCGCGGTAGGACAAGACCTTGACAAGGATATGTCTTGGTCTATACCCTCCACCTTTTTGCCATCCCTGTGGGCTCTCTCTACTTTACTTGTGATGTCGAAGTTACGTTTGAGGATTGCCTGTACTATCTCCACACAATCCTCTCTTTCGTTGGGTCGAGGCTCGGGAATGCCGACAAGGCGGACGTTGTTCCTCCTTGAGAAGCGCTCGCTTTTGTTTGCTGCTTCATTTTTTGCTGCCTTCAGTTGTAGATCGTCGATTTCTATTTGCATCTGGTTCATCTGCCTCTGCATAGCCGCCTGCTGTTTATGGAGTTCATCCACCCGCTGTCTCTCGAAGAGTAGGGCTGCGCTCATGTGGTCTTCAACATCACGTAGCTTTGAGACGAGGCTAGCCACCGCCTTCGCGAGCATGGACTCGGTAATCCGTCGATTGTAGGTTTCGAGCTGGGGTGAAAGGGTGTCATGGTCGACTGCATCGGGCTGTGCACTGGACGAGGTGCACTGATCCAAGGTGACGTTGGGGCTCGATGGTGGCGTTTCCATGGGGCTAGCGTCGGGTACGTTGCAGGCTTTTGGTGCGAGTTCGGAGCTTTGAACTGGGGCCTTGTGGGGGGCCGGCGACGCCGTTTCCATGGCCGCAACTCCAGGGTGGTTGCCTGGGCTACTGGAAGGTTTAGGTGCTGTAAACCGTTTTTCACCTGTTGGCGTCGAAGCTGTTTTTTGTCCTTGGTTCTTCTCGTCGTCATCGGTTGACTCATTTTCCACAAATTAGATTCCAGGAGACAGATGAACTGGTAGATGTTAAGGATGATATTCCACACTCAAAATCGTTCTTTGATGTCTAAAAACAGCATAAAAATTTATAAATCTGGAGAGCCCTGACTTTTACGTGTTTACTTGAAGAGCGCCATCAGTGAGTTATTAGGACTAGGATGATAGGACTATACATACATGCACTCGCAGGAAAGGGGTGTTCAACTTTTAACCATTTTTGGTGCATCTTTACACTTAACTCAAAGGTGCAATGTTGCACCACACTGGTGCAACTGTGCACCTTTAACTTATATTTACACTTACACTTACACTTAAATTTACACTTACACGTATCTTTTTTTAGGTGCAACTCTGCACCTTTTCCTAAATATACAGTATTGCACCCTCAAGGTGCAAACGGTGAAGGATTCAATCTGAACCTCTACCAAAAGGTGAACTTTTGCACTTATACAGGGTGGCCCAAAAAAAACGGAACGGGGCACTTCCCAAAATATAGAAACAAATGTATTGTGTCTATCGGATAGGGTGTCTTTTCAAATGAACAACGATACCAAGAACAGTCAATTTGGTCGTGTAGTTTTTGTTTTAGGGCGCTGTGAGTGACACCATGTCAGGTTCTCTTTTTTGTCAATTTATACCGAGCCAGTGCTTGATACATCGCACGTACCGCCTTTCATAGCGCGCCATTGTCAGTGTGCACTCAGCCGTGTACCGAGAGAATGAGCATGGTCGGTGAATGGTATTGCGGGCAGGGAGTGCAATTTAACTGGCATTGACTAGGTAAAAATTGACAAAAATTGGCACCTGACATGGTCTCACTCACAGCGTCCTAAAACAAAAACTACACGACCAAAATTACTGTTCTTGGTATCGTTTTTCATTGGAAAAGACACCCTATCCGTGGGACATAAATATTTTGGTACTATATTTTGGGAAGTGCCCCGTTCCGTTTTTGTTTTGGCCACCCTGTATAGGAGCCCCCGGTGTGGCAACGGTTTGTACCTATATAGGTGTAAGATTGACCCATTTTTTCTTAGTGTGTACCAGTATTGCTAAATTGAGAGACGAGTTACTAGCAACTGATTGGGGTGAAGTATTACGTGATTATGATACTGATGATAGCTCCTATAATAAATTTGTTAATACATTCTTTTTGTTGTATGATACAAATTTACCTTTATGTAAATGTAATAGTAGAAATCGTAGAACAACCCCTCGGTTGCCATGGATTACCAATTCAATATTGAGGTCAATAAATAGGAATAATAAGTTGTATTATAGGTATAAGATAAGTAAATCTCAGTCTTCTCACAGGAAATATAGTATTTATCGGAATACTCTTACTTCCGTGTTACGTGCTGCTAAGAAGCAGTATTATTTTGCTCAATTTCAGGCGACATATAATAATATTAAAGGGACATGGAAAGTGATAAGGAATGTTTTTAAGCCAAAGCAGAAAGTGTCTGATGTAAGTAAATTAAATATTGATGGGAATGTAATTGATGACCCGGAAGTTATTGTAGACAAATTCAATGAATATTTTTGTAATATTGGCCATTATTTGTCAGGTGTTATTCCAGAGTCTCAAAAAACATTTCAATCTTTTTTAGGAAACCCTAATCATAATAGTTTATTTGTAATGCCAACGACTGTAGAAGAATTGCTTGATATTGTACATTCTTTGAAGAATAAGAAAAGTCCAGGTTCTGACTATGTAACAAATGAGTTGATAACAAATGTAATTGTTGGTATCGTGCAACCCCTCATACACATATTTAATCTATCAATAACCACTGGTGTTGTACCCATGAGAATGAAAATTGCAAAGGTTGTGCCAATTTTTAAAAAGGGTGATGCCCTTATGTTAAATAATTATCGTCCTATTTCTTTGTTAAAGGGGTAGTACAGTTTTGGTAAGGCTGAACTTTATAGTAACCAAACCTGGACAGTAACATTATAAACTAATAGTTATAACTCTACCATGCTCGAAAGGTATACAAAATTACAAACGACTAAGTAAAAAGCCTGTTATCATTCAAAAAGAGCCATTAAAACACAAGAGGGCGCTTTCCAGAAAGGCATTGGTTTCAACCATTTTTCATACAAAATTATGCATGTGATGTTTTATTGAAATAATGATTAAATAGAGAGATCATCAACAACTATTTAAAAAACGCTTTTGAAATTTTTTGAAAAAGTGCAAGCATTTTTTTTTATTTTTTGAAAAAATCATCTAATTATTTGGGCCCTAAATAATTATAAGATCAGATATATTTTTGATATCAGCCGTTTCTGGGTCGATTTTGACCAAATAAAGTTTATTCTGCCATTAAAATTGCATGTTCTCTCAAATTCGACACTCAGTTTTTCATTACCTCACAAGAAAATTGTGATGTGCAGCGCCCTCTCTACCAAAACTAAACTACCCCTTTAACTTCATTTTCTAAAATTCTTGAGAAGTTAAAGGGATAGTTGAGTTCTGGTAAGGAGAGTACAGTTTTGGTTAAACTGAATTTTAGTACCCAAAACCTGCATCATTACATTACAAACTAATAGTTATAACTAGAAAGGAACACAACATTACAAATGACGTAGTAAAGATCATGTTATCATTCAAAAAGAGCCGTTAAAACGTAAGAGGGCGCTCTCTAAACACTCATCGGTTTCAACCATTTTGAATAAAATATTGTGCATGTGATGCTTTGTTGAAATAGTGATTAGATAGAGAAATAACCAACAACTATTTAAATACCTATTTTGTAACTTTTTGAAAAGAGGAAGCATTTTTTTGAATTTTTAACGGCTGGTTCAAAATTCTCTAATAAACCTGGGGCCCCAGGTTTATTACAAATTGTTATATTTATGGATATTTCAGCCGTCTCTGAACCGATTTTGATCAAACAAAAAAAATAAGTAGTCTAGCGCCCTCTCTACCAAAACTCAACTATCCCTTTAATGTATACCCGGACAATAAAATTGTTAATGAATGCTAATATTTTGTCAAATTTCAGTTTGGTTTTCGTGAAAAACACACGACAACTCATGCAATTTTACATTTAGTGGATAAGATATCCAGTGCCTTAGATAATCGCATGCATATTGTTGGTGTCGTTTTAGACTATTCTAAAGCTTTTGATACTGTTAATCATGATATTTTATTAAATAAACTGGGCCACTATGGTGTAAGGGGAAGAGCTTTAGATTGGTTTAGGAGCTACTTAACAGATAGGAAACAGTTTGTTTCTTTGAATGGAATTTATTCAGGTATGCGGGGCGTCACCTGTGGGGTCCCACAGGGATCCCTTCTAGGCCCGCTTTTGTTTATTGTGTATATAAACGACTTTCAGCTTTTCTCAAAAATTTTATCATTCATTTTATTTGCAGATGACTCAAGTGTATTTTTCTCTCACAAAAATCCTCAAACTCTCTTGCAGACTGTAACTTTTGAGTTGACTAATGTGACTTTGTGGATTCATGCAAACAAGTTTTCTTTAAATCTCAAAAAAACTAATTATATGCTTTTTAGTAATTCCCTGAGTATATTGCCTGGAAATGTAATGTTCAATGGTGGTGAAATTGAAAGGGTACCTACATTTAAATTTCTTGGCTTGTATATCGATGAAGATTTAAATTGGAAGTACCATATTGGTCAACTTTGTAGATTATTGTCAAGAAATACTGGTGTAATTTATAAATTGAAATCTGTGTTCCCTCAAAGTATTTAACGTATGTTGTATACAACTTTAATTTTGCCATATTTAAACTATGGTGTACTAGCTTGGGGTAACTCGCTAAAATCCCAAGTGGGAAAATTACTATTGGTACAGAAAAGAGTAATAAGAATTGTTTGTAATACTCACTATCTTGCACATATCAATGTCCTTTTTAATAATAGTAGTGTTTTGAAAGTTTAAGATATTTATTATTTACAACTAGGGGCTCTTATGTATGAATTGAATGCAGGTCTACTGCCAGTAGCCTTGGCCAGAATATTTAAGAAAAGTAGCCAAGTTCATAATTATTCTACACGACACGCGCAAGCGCATTTACCTCTTGTTAGAACGCAATTCACCTTGACGACATTGGGGTCCACTGGACCTAGGTTTTGGAATTCCCTTGAACCAAGAATAGCGCAATCGGTCAGTATTTATGTTTTTAAGCGCAAATTGAAGTTACTTTTCTTGAGTCGATATTGCCTAGATTTATAGTTTTGATTCTTATTAGGTACAATGTAAGAGAATTATTTGCTATATATAGGCCTGCATACAATTCTACTCCTATTTCTCAAATCATCTGTCTGTCTTGTTTTGTTCTGTCGGTGTTTCAGTCTAGTTGTTTTGCCCCTCTCTCTCCCTCTGCCATGTCTTTTGTCCAGTTACTCGTAGTATTTTCCTGCTTCTCCAGTAAATAATGATTATTTAGTAGTCAGTAGATGTTATCATACTTATTTATGTTTATATTTTTTTCTCAGCTCATTAGTTAGTGTAGTTTGTAAGCATTTTAATGCATACAGTATTTTTTGTTTATTTGGAAATGTATACTCATAAGCTACACATGAGGGACCTTAATTCCACAAGCTTTGCTTTCAACCAAGGTCACCTCATCTTTCTATTGTAACGCCATATTTTGTCAATTTGTTATGTTCATGTCTTATTTGTAATGTGTGTTATATAAGAAAGATAAATAAACTTGAAACTTGAAAACTTGAAACTTGAAACCTTCATTAAGAAGCTTGACGACCTTGAGATTTCGCAGGATTGTATGCAGCCCTTTGCCTTCTCAGACCCTCTCTGCTTCACACCTGCTGTCCTGGTCCTCCCTAATACCCATATGCCTTCCCCTCTCATTGATCACGTGAATGTAGTTATTTGGTGCTTCCTCTATTGCATGTCACTCGTGCAACCTTTTTATGCCTCCGCAACGAAGTAGCCGGAGGCATTATGTTTTCGGGTTGTCCGTCCGTCCGTACGTACGTACGTCCCGTTCTCGTGATCGCGTTATCTCAAGAACCGATTAACGGATTTTCACCAAACTTGGGTCATGTATGTATCTTGGGGGGCCAATGATCTGATTAGATTTTGGGGTCATGAGGTCAAAGGTCAAAGGTCACAGAGCTCATTATATATGCAAAAATAGCTCGTGATCGCGTTTTCTCAAGAAGGGATTGACAGATTCTGACCAAACTTGGTACATGTATGTATCTTGAGGGGTCAATGATCTGATTAGATTTTGGGGTCATGAGGTCAAAGGTCAAAGGTCAAAGGTCACAGAGCTCATTATATATGCAAAAATAGCTCGTGATCGCGTTTTCTCAAGAACGGATTGACTGATTCTGACCAAGCTTGGTACATGTATGTATCTTGGGGGGCCAATAATCTGATTAGATTTTGGGGTCATGAGGTCAAAGGTCAAAGGTCACAGAGCTCATTATATATGCAAAAATAGCTCGTGATCGCGTTTTCTCAAGAAGGGATTGACAGATTCTGACCAAACTTGGTACATGTATGTATCTTGAGGGGCCGATGATCTGATTAGATTTTGGGGTCATGAGGTCAAAGGTCAAAGGTCACAGAGCTCATTATATATGCAAAAATAGCTCGTGATCGCGTTTTCTCAAGAAGGGATTGACAGATTCTGACCAAACTTGGTACATGTATGTTCCTTGGAGAGCCAATGAACTGATTAGATTTTGGGGGTCATGAGGTCAAAGGTCACAGGGCTCATTATATGTAAAAGTAGCTTGAGATTGGAAATCTCAAGAACTGAATATCAGATTTCAATCCAACTTGATACCTGAATGTATAATAGGGAACAATTGTAGTCATTAGACTTTGGGGTCATGAGGGCAAAGGTCAAGGTCACCTATAGCTCATAATTGTGATACGTCAAGATCTAAAAGACAGAGTACCATCAAAATTGAGTTGACAGAATTAATTCTGTGTACATGTACATGTTGATTTGGGCTTGACATAAATCAATTGCGTAATGGCGGAGGCATCATTTTCGACTGCGCGCAGTCGAAGATCCATCTAGTTTATGCTAATTCTACTGTTTCACAAGCATTGAAGGTATGAAATCTACCAGCAAGAACGGTGTGTGGGATTCGCCACACTGATCTCCGGAAGAGCGGAGGGAGAAGAAGAAGAATGGAATGAACTGTTAGAATCGTCTGAACCCCTACAGGTGCAAAATTGCACCCTAATTTTGTAGTGTGCACAAACATGATGATTACTTCTACATGTTTACATTAGTGGGTGATGTGTATGTTTCTACATTAGTGAGCGCTTGTTTACACCACTAAAATGCACACTAATGTATCAAAAAAAATAAAATAAAAAATAAAACAAGCTTGCTATATTCCTAAATTTTGATTCCTACTTATACGGTGACACTCTTAAATGCTACAAGGCCAAGCAAAAAAATAAGGAATCAATGCATTAATCAATTAAGTAACCAGTCAATTAACACATCTTTCACAAAGTTACAAAGTCGCTTACATTATTGTTACATCCCAGAGGCATAGACATGAACATATTCGTGACCAGTGACTTTGTCTTTATTGCAGATGCAGTAATAAACGCACGCACACAATCATTTCCATATTCGATACAAAATACGCGCATATCAGGCACATACTCCAAGTATGACATGCCCCCCCCCCCTCCCCACACACACACACAGGAGCCGTTAAGACACACGTACCTAGTACATGTACTATCTACAAGAACTAATTGACATATTTTGCCGTTTTTACAATTGTTTGCGATGTTTGCGAATTATTTATACATTAGTCGGCGTTTCTACATTTATTGTTGCTGTTCAATTTCTAGATACACACTAAGAAAAAATGGGTCAATCTTACACCGTTGCCACACTGGGAGCACCTATATAAGTGCAACATTTCACCGTTCGGTAAATGTGCAGAGTTGATCCTTCACCGTTTGCACCTCGACGGTGCAATAAAGCATATTTAGGAAAAGGTGCAAAGTTGCACTTAAAAATAGATAGGCAGATGTAAGTGTAAGTGTAAATGTAAGTGTAAGTGTAAATGTATGTGTAAGTGTAAATGTAAGTTAAAGGTGCAAAGTTGCACCATTTGGGAAATGTGCAAATATGCCATTTTATGGTGCAACATTACACCTTTGAGTTAAGTGCAAAGATGCACAGAAAATGGTTAAAAGTTGCACTTTTGGTTAAGTACCACCCTTTTTCTGTGTGTATCATAATTATAGCCCTATCCTCCTAATCCTACTAGCCTACGACATATCCTATACATACTTTGCCCTAAGCCTATATCTATCGTTCCTTGTTCACGATTAGCTTATAACCAGTGTTTTGTAGTGGTTTAGTAAATTAACACAGACTTTAAACATTATTGCATTCATTAATTTCCATCCAAAAGTGGTTCACAAGAGTCCACTGATAATTGATTATACTAATTTAAGTTAAAAATGCATTTTGATAATTATTTCACAAAATAACGGGATTATGAACAGATTCAATGTCATTTTGAAAAAGCACAAACTAGCTCATGAATATTCATGAACCTGTTACAAATTACTACAAATTGTATGGTTTAACGGTATATTCGTATTTAATAATGTCTACAAGAAATTAGGTTTGTTTGCCTGTTTTTTTTAAACAGACCAGGGTAATAAAAGAAACAACCTGTGATGTTAGCAAAGGCCTAGTTCAACAGGATTGTTTCTGTTTCATAAAATAATTTGTCGTTTTTTGACAGGAACATTGTCGCCAGTAAATAAAAATAGAACCATGCGAACATTTGTAAACAAAAAAAAACAGGGAAAGTTGTAGGTAGTTCTGAAAGCCGTTTATTAACAGTTATGAATGTAGATAATTGTAAATAAAACACAATTTTCATCAACTAACACAATTTCTGTTATTTTACACAATAAGTTCTGTAAAATTTATAAAAACGGTGAAAAGTTGTAATTTTAAGGGCAAAAAACCTTCTAATTATACAGTTAATTTTGACAGTGTAGCTGATGGCCTAACATTTGTGTAGGACATCACATTACAGTTAAATAATCTAACCATCACAACCATTTCAACAAAACACATGCAAATACTGTAAATAAAATATTAATATTCATATGAACACATGATGCGCCGCTTTGCACTGCAAAGGTGTAAAAACTTAATGCAAGACTAACAGCTCATTCGTTGAATAATAAACTGCATGCAAGTATGCAATTCTATGGATTTTTAAAGGGTTTGCACCTTGCACGTTTTCTATAGCAAGTTGTTTTATGTGCCAACAGCATGATAACGCATCTTTGCATTGAAACTGCTTTTGTTTGTGTCCGTATGTGTCCCAATATAGAAATCATTCTAAGAAGACTTCTCTTTTTTTAACAAAATGTTATATTCCTGGGTTTGATGGTCCAATTGCATAAACAATGTTATTCAAACAATTCAAGTCAATAGCGTCCAGCGGTGACCTGGAGACGAACTATTCAATTGATATAAATGCGATTCAATACGTAGACAAAATCGTACACAAATCAGCTGTTGCTATGTTGGACAAACCCCTGAAAACCTTTTCAACTTGCCATGAGCAACCATTGACGATAGGCTACGCATGAACTGGTCTTTAGGGCATCGAATTAATGACGTCGCATTAGCGTGCGATAGCTTATCAAGCAAATGGCCAATCATAGGGCCTGTAACGAAACTATGTGTGAATTAGAAATATTTTCGTAGTACTTTATTTCCAATTTCTCTATTTTTAAAATCCATTCATGCATAATGAGCTAATATTTAACAAAAGGAAACATAGAGTAGTGATGTATTTATTATCTTTGTTTTATTCTCGCTTGGTAGCCAATCAAGCAAATGACCAATCAGAAGGGCTTTAACGAATCTACGCTTGAAGGAGAACTATTTTCATATTACGTTTTTTTTCTCTCCAATTTCTCTGTTTTTTCCAATCCCTGCATGCATAATGAGGTATTATTTCACACAATAAGTCATAAACAATGATAAAGCAGTGATGAAAAACAACAATTTTGCATTTAAACAAAGATATGTTTGTTTTCTCTCTGTGAGTGAATTGTTTGTCTCGGACCCTGTAATTGGTTGATAGCCTTCTGTGGCCGTAGTTTGATTTACAGACCCATTTAATTAATTTCAATATTATATGAAAATATAATTCGCACATATTAATTTACAACCATAAGATTATACACTCATAACAGTGTGAAATACATTTGATGATTGACATAGTGTTTACGAATCGTGTATTAATAGGGGAGTACATACAAACATGCGTGGAGTAGGACCATGGTATAGGAGCAAGTCTAAGAAAGGTGCGACTTTGCACTTTAGCAAAAATGCACCTTTATAGGTGCATAATATGGTGCAACTTTAAACCTATGCCGAGTCTGCACCTTTTCCCGTTACTTTGCACCATTTATCAACCTTTTTTTCTTAGTGTGCATGTGGTTTATTTTCTACATTTGTGGTTGATGTTCTTCTACATTTGTGGTCGTTTCTACATGTGGATATTTCTACATTTGAGGGTTTACCAGCCCATTCGTCCCTCTCCCCGCCGCTAGCGCTGGGCTGGAGATATCAACAAGCCCGCATACCGTACACACGTACGCTATGTAAACATAGCATAATATTTTGCATGCAACGTATAAATGGTATACGCGGTTGAATTGATCTGTGGTAGACTGTTTAAAGTCAAACCTTTTAATGCTCAATTAGTCAATTTCAAAGCAGTTTGTGTCCAGATCTTTACATTATTCAAGTTATGATATATTCTTTTACATGGTAGGTGATGAAAGCATATTCTTTTTTTTGTGTGTGGGCCGTTTCCCGATACTGTTATTTGGCTTTAATATCCTGTTACATTACGCGGTAACTTAATTTTTTTGTTTAACTCGGAAAAATTCTTTTTTCTTCACTCTAGCACATTTCCGCCTTCAAGACTGTCCAGTTGGTCAAAAGAACTGTACAACGTTTCAATGGGCAACGATTTTGTGCAACAGTAAGTACACGAAAAAACACACCATCCTACATGGCAACCAATGAACCCTACACTCCAACGCCCCCAAAATGAAAATAAACAATCTTTGAAAGTTGTTGGCGCTACTTGCTAGCAATAAATTTTGTATTGTTTTGGACAATAGTTCAAAACATTCCTATTCCCTACGTACAAGAAATCAGTAAAAAAAAATACTACGACTGTTACTAAGCTAACACCAGTCTAAACCATAACCTTCGACTGGCTTCCATGTGAGAGCATTATTGTGTTGTATAAGTATGATTCAAATCGAAGTAAAAATGCTAGGCTCGGTTCTATTCTAAGGAAAATTGTTCTTAGTCCTTTTTTAGAAAACGGACTAGAAGTTTAGAATACTCTACGAACATCGCAATTATTATAATAGGATCCCACTGCTTGGAAACATTTGCAACTTTGGGAACGTCGGCACCCAGCTCACCATGAAGTGTACAACGTGTGAGAGTCATGGCCGCAACATAATTTGTTTGAATGTTTTGGTTAAAGTCATTACTTAGACGTTGTCTTGTCCACTTACTCATTTGCTTAAATTTACAAATGTTTGTTTTACACCATAATGTATCCGTCAACATAGCCAGATAGTCAGATAATCATTTTCTTGTAATTTGTATCTTTCGAAAATGCTCCAGGCTTTGAACGAAATAATTTACATTCGACCTGAATGTTTTGAGAACAATGTATTCGACTTCTTTTTCATACGCAGCTTTGGCATTTCGGGGCTGTTACAATTTTCATCGTGAAAGATCAACCTTTTTAGAAAATCAAAAGAAGTACAAGAGACAACAGTGCTTGAAATATTGCAATGACTACGCAAGTCCCCCGTTTGCGACACTTCATCAAGAGAACTCATGTGCATGCTTCAACAAAACTGCAGTGGATCTAGCTGAACTAATACTAGACAATATCGAATGCGGTCAAGATGTCAGACGAAGTAGAAGGAGAAATACTCGTCGTCAGGACTTTTGGGTTTCTGTCTATGATAGTAAGTATGAATGGTAAAATTTTAAAAGCAGACGATTCTGGACATTATCGACCATATTCATGCAGTTGAAAAATGATAATTCAGTTACTTATCAAAGTTAGCAAAGTAATAATTTAAATCGTCTAAATAATGTTAATTGTGTTGATTGTGTTTACTTCAGAAGAATTAAAAAAAAACATTTTTGAGACCTAAATTACAATTTTTTTTACAAATTAAATTAGATGTGAAAGTAACATAGAAAAAGAAAATTGTTAACATAGTGGAAATGTAAACATTGATTTCAGATTTTATCCCGATCGTTCGCGCGTAGTAACCGAATTCGGATACTTTTTACTTAATCGTTCCGGAACGCATTCCAATTCAATCTTTAATATCTTGATAATTAGGGGAAAATTTAACAAATTAAAACCCATTTCATTAATAATAATGACGGTTATTTATATAGCACTATTCCCGTGGGGATCATAGCGCTTTACACGAGTATTATTACCCCGGTAAACGGATACACACTGCAATCATTCCTGCACATTAAGTGCACATTTTCCACTCCCTAGGGAGTATTCCAGCCAGTCGCCTGTTAGGCACACACAGTGCTAAGGACACACGTTCCCATCCTTACGGGTCCCCATTTATACACCTTGGTAGAGAGCAGCAATTGTGGATGAATTATGTTACCATAAGCCAAACAACAAGTACAAGGGAAGTGTGAAAGTGATTTTGGTTGAATTCGACAACGTTAATGGATCAAAGAAAATATATGTTAATGTTGATTCTTTCTGAAAGACTTCTGACTGGCTAACGTTTTATCGAATTTAATGGATAAAAGTTTAATTCTTTTGTGCTCCTTTATTTTCTACGAAATTCCAGCTTCTATAGGATTCTGTGGGAGTTATCCGACGCTGGAGAACGGAACATGGAACTCGAATGATAGCAATTCGCGCTTGGGGTCAACGATACGTGCAACCTGTGATAAAGGCTACACCCTTCATACTACGAGCAACTCACTCACCTGTCAGATCGAATCCTCAACATCAATTCTACGGGCGGAATGGAAAGAAGAGGGAGAATTCCTTTCATGTGTTCCTCAAGATAATCAAGAAACTAGTATGTATAGATAATTATCCCCTAACTCATACAAATCGAGTGAAGTAGGGCCATTCCCAAAACACTCCAAAATGTATATAACTCAAAATGAAATTGACTCAGTTTTAAATGTAGCATTATGATTTTCCTTTAACGGGGCGAAAGGATAAAAGTCGAAACTCAATTAGCTTGATAGTTAAACTACATATCAATTTTGTTTGCTTGTATAATTTAAATTCTTTATATAACTGTAAACTTGAAAATCCTGGCAAAACGTATAAACATATAATACCCCAATTGATATTTACTTTTTAGTAAATTATGGCATTTCCTTATTTTATTTTTTGCTAGGTTCTCTGCCCGGACCAGAATCAACTGTCAATGGTAAAGGTAAAGTTTATATTTATGATACAATTAATATTTCGGCAATATTATCATTGTTCAAAATTATACCGCTTGCTTAGCATGCTTCTGAAAAGGGGATATTTTTAGAAGCATAATGTTATTATTATTAGTATAAATATTGTATTTCATTGTTTAAAGGATATAAGTTCATGTAGTAGTAAAAGTGGTGTTAATACCAATATATCGGCAATATTATCATTATTCAAAATTATACCGCTTGCTTAGCATGCTTCTGGAAAGGGGATAGTTTTAGATGCATACTTTTATTATTATTAGTATAATTATTTTATTTCATTTTTTTAAAACATAGAGGTAGTAGTACTAGTGGTATTAATACTAATACTACCACTACCATGACTAATAAGATATGACGAAATGGCGACGTACAAAGTTTTATCGTTTAATTGTAGAATTAAACGATACACTTTTTAACATGTTTATATACTTCAAGTAATATACATCAACGATTTATCTATATATATTTTTGATGAACAGAAACACAATCCTTAGGACCATCGGAGACACCCTTTCCAGGTAAACAATACAATACATTCATATAAAGATAATACAAAAAAATTTTCTTATAATCATCAACGTATAATCATTTTAATAATTGACTTGCCCTGATTCTAAATAAAATGTTAGGAAAATAGTGAATTCAGCATTAAAGTGATCAATTATCTCTGTCAAATTGAATAAGAGCTTTCGGAGTTCACGCGTACCTTGTTATAGAGTGGTGAAGTGTGATGTCATCAAAAATCTTTTTTTCGAATTTTCAAATTTGAACTTCATTTTCCGAAAGAGCATCAAAAATAATGTCCAAATACCAAAAATCAATAGAATATGTTATGTATTGGCTGAGATATGCCCATCCGAAAGAATTTTACTTCAATAGGCAATCAGTGTTATAGTGCTCTGGTTCATAAAGTTATGAACAAGACCACTATAACACTGATTGCCTATTGACAACAAATTAATTCGGATGGGCATATCTCAGGCAATACTGAACATATTCAATCGATTGTTGGTATTTAGACATTATTTTGTATGCTCTTTCGGAAAATGAAGTTCAAATTTGAAAATTCCAAAAAAAGATTTTTATGACGTCATGGCTTCTGTACTCTATTTGGCTTATGGTAACATAATAATTAAAAGAAATTTGATTTTTCAAATGGCTTTCTAAATATGTGAAGATATACTAATGATTGAAAGGCGTTGCGTAACGCATTTCGATGAAGCGAAGTCAATGTCAGTCAATGACACCTTCGGGAAAACCAATACTGGACCACTTTACTGGATAACGTTCACTCACTACAAGTCTAAAAATAAATCTAAAACAGACAGCCTTTCAAGATAAGAATGATATATGAGATAATATGAATAGTTGTTAATAAATCGTTTTACACATTTGTATAGGCTTCTGACATTTATCAAATAAATTGTTAGTATTATTGGGCACTTCTGCCCAGAAAAAGATCCTGCTAGGATTGAAAGATGGGCTTATACTGACTCATTATTTTTTAGCAAACAACTTTATCATGTAATAGTTATTATACGTGCCTGTCCTGACATTTTATATTCATATGTTCCCTTTTAATTCAGAGTAAATACATGTAGTACAATGTAAACAATGACCATTATACTTGTATCATATTTTTTTCATTTCAGGCCAAGACAGAGGAATAACGACAGTCACTGTGGCAGTCGTGATACCAGTCTGTGTGATATGTATTCTTCTTATATCTGCATTTGTAATACGGCGAAGAGGGTAATATTTCATAACAACTTTCATTTGTAATAGTAATATCTTATTTTCTATCACTTTTCTTAATTTCGCACAAATTATATTTTTAAGAATAGATTAAGCATTTTCTCGGATTTAACAACACAAACATTTTAAAATTATGTTTGCCATGGCGATTATTTTACATAAGACATTTTATAATGTAATAACATGCTAACCATTAATTATTTATTGCATTATTTTGCCACAATGTAACGCCCAGTAATTATTTTTTAGTTTATACGTATTTTAGAGATTCCTTTATGATAACCTCTTTTACTAAACATGTTCTGTTAAATCAGGTTTCAATGAATATTGGTAGAATTTGATTTTTTAATTTATTATTTACAGTTTATATACATTTCTGATACAAAACCATGTTTTAATGAAATTAAAAGCATACGTCATAACCTCTGGATGTCTAAATTTGCACCGAATATCACAACATCCACGGAACTGCAAAAATGAACTTATTTTAATGTTAAAATCAGCACTTTTGACTAACAATCACAACTCACATTTTGTTTTGCCAGGAAACGGACATTCTGTCACAAACCTCCTAACCTGCACTTAACACCAGCAAACTCTCTTGCTGGACTCATAGGCAAGTATTCCTTGAATAAATTCGAAAAAAACTAAAAAACAGAATTATGCATTATCTTAGTGTTTCGTTGTCAGGATCAATATCGAGGGAGGAAAAATGGAGGACATAAAGATAATTATCTTGTATGTTTTATATAGGTTCAAACGGCAATAATAACCATGATAACTGATTGAATAACCATATAATTCATATACAAAGATCATTTACTTATAAACATAATTCCAATCTGTTATTATTACCTATAATATTAAAAAACAAACATAACACCTCCCAGTTAAAACTTAATGACACTTTAGTCAAATATGGCACAGTAAAGAACCTCATTATAAAGAGCTCTGATTTCCAGTACCCTCGTTCAACAAGATAATTTGGTTCTTATTTGTATACTTATAAATGTTGGGCATGGGCGTCGATTTCTTCTCGCCATTGGGGGCGGGGGGGGGGGGGGGGTGGTACGTCATTTCGACCATCTTCGGTGAGGGGGCGAAGCGACCAACCCAGCAGTGTGCCCAGGATTTGTTATGAACGGGGGGGGGGGGGGGGGGGAGTTGGGTACAAGCTTTTGGATGGAGCTGTTTAGAAATTTGAAGAAAGTAAAGTGCAAATTGCAAGCACCCTGATGGAACACTGAATGGAATCACAATGGGGGTCCAGGGGCGGAGCCCCCGGAAGCTTTTGGATTTTTGATTAAAGGTAAGGGCAGTTTTGGAAACGCCCCCCTCTCAAAAAAAAGAAATGGAAGCTCTTATTACCAATAATGTGAAAGAATATAATTGTACTAATATAGGATTATCCAAATTTGGCCAAGAAACCGCCTACTAATTGATATATTTGCAAAATTATAACTTGATCTGCTGCAGATAGAGATCGCCAACTCGGAATCGCCCATACGCTACGTACAATGGCTACGTGCGAGTACACGAGGTGTTCGCTATATACGGGCTTGTCCCCAGCTTGTCGATATCTCCCCCAGCGCTAGCGGCGTGGACAGGTCCGAACTGGCGGTGGATTTATAAATTTCACAGGCGGATATTGGATTTCTTCCGATATTTCTGTATTTAACGATGCTTAGGTTCTGATTTTACCACACAAGCCCTATTTTAATACTTATTCAACAATAATGATCAATATAAATGTATTCGACTTCTTTCCCAAAACTGGAATTCATCTTTAACTGAACTAAAGATGTTGTCCAAATTACAGGAACATATTTAGCTTTGATTAAATAATTATATAGATATATAGTTAGCTAAATTTGAGTGGGCATAGCGAGAGTTCCTGAATAAAACTTTCATACGTGTACAGAGGACCGGGTCAAATGACTGAAATGGGGGCCAGGGGGCGGAGCCCCCGGGAGCCTTGGAGTTTTGCGTTACAGAACTAAAGATATTTTCCAGATTCAAATAGGAAAAAAAAAGTTAGGTATTATTGTGAGTTAGATATATAATTAGCTTCATTTTAGTGGGCATAGCGAGAGGTCCGGAACAAAACTATTATACATGTAATGGGGACAGGGTTAAATTAGCTTTAATGCGGGCCAGGGGATACACAGAACTAAAGATGTTGTCCAGATTTAAATAGGAAATAAAGTTAGTACAATTTAAGTGGGCATAGCGCTGAGAGTTCCTGAATAAAACTATTATACGTGTAATGGGGACATGGTCAAATGAGTATAATGTGGGACCAGGGGGCGCAGCCCCCGGAAGCTTTTGGATTCTGTATAATAGAACAAAAGATACTATAAATGTATTCGGCTTCTTTCCCAAAACTGGAATTCATCTTTAACTGAACTAAAGATGTTGTCCAAATTACAGGAACATATTTAGCTTTGATTAAATAATTATATAGATATATAGTTAGCTACATTTGAGTGGGCATAGCGAGAGTTCCTGAATAAAACTTTCATACGTGTACAGAGGACCGGGTCAAATGACTAAAATGGGGGCCAGGGGGCGGAGCCCCCTGGGAGCCTTGGAGTTTTGCGTTACAGAACTAAAGATATTTTCCAAATTCAAATAGGAACAAAATAGTTAGGTATTATTATGAGTTAGATATATAATTAGCTTCATTTTAGTGGGCATAGCGAGAGGTCCGGAACAAAACTATTATACATGTAATAGGGACAGGGTCAAATAGCTTTAATGCGGGCCAGGGGATACACAGAACTAAAGATGTTGTCCAGATTTAAATAGGAAATAAAGTTAGTACAATTTAAGTGGGCATAGCGCTGAGAGTTCCTGAATAAAACTATTATACGTGTAATGGGGACATGGTCAAATGAGTATAATGTGGGACCAGGGGGCGCAGCCCCCGGAAGCTTTTGGATTCTGTATAATAGAACAAAAGAGATCCAGATTCAAAAAGGAAACATAGTTAGCTATCAAATAGTTAGATATAATAGTAAGTTACATTTTAGTGGGCATAGCGAGAGTTCCGAAATATAACGATTGTATGTGAACAGGGGACCGGATCAAATTACTATAATGGGGTCCAGGGGCCATAGCCCCAGGAAGATTTTGGATTTGGGCAGATAAGCACTCTCAGATGTGGTTTAAATTAGATCAATTTCACATAATGAATGATAGGGGGCAATGTCCCTTTATTTTAATATTTTGATATATATTTGAATCACAAATATTGGGGGGGGGGGGGGATAACAATACAGGCCACCCCCACCTCAAATACTACCCCCCCCCCCCCCCCCCTCCACCGTGATCGACGCCCATGATTTTGGGGAATTAATATATTTTATGTTGTGTGTGTTACCATTAAGATGAATTCATAATCTTTACCTCAAAACTTCCCGCGTCTCTTACAGACCTCTGTGGAGGGGAAAAAAGCCCGGATCAACAGGACCCGGAACTGCAGGGGCAATTCACATCAATGATGAACACTCCGGCCACAGTTTATCTGGAAGAGAAGGGACACACAGCCATATGACCAACATGACCAGCCTGATGACCAGATACCGACAACCAACCAGGAATGACATCTCTAACTTGGCAACGCTGAATACACTCCCGGTAGAAAATCATTACGCGTTCTCTGACGAAAGCGCATTGCCCGTTCGAAGATATATTTCACATAATATGTCCGAAAATAATAATCTTAACGACCCCGATGATGATTCTTATGATGACCGTGAGGAGCTAGAAGCTACATTTCAAAATTATTTCCCGATCACTCTTTCAATTCCCAGTCTCGTAACACATACTAGTGACCCAATGTCTAATTCCAATGAGGATAGTTCCCCCCGCCTGACATCCTTCAATCCGAGTTCTACTACTGAAGGTAATATCTACCAGGATCTGGACGCAGAAGCCATCTCTTCACTACAGCTTGGCGAAGCGATGAATATAAGACATCGAGGTGGCGCCCACGAACGTGACGAGGGAGACGAAAGTCCAACTACTCCTCATCCGTCAACCTCAGATCCCAATGCTCATGGAGTCGGCGCGCCTGCAGGAGCTCGCCCTGATCAAGACCTGACCATGGGCCAAGCCTCGCGAGCTTCGACAACCCCTAACAGAGGTCGAAGAATGCCCCAAGACCAAGAAGACGGTGTTCTGAATGATGAGATGTCCTTTCACAGTATCGAACGTTCACATCAGAATCCAGCGGCCAACTTCACAGCAGCAAATGCATCGGATGAATCTGCATATAGTGAATTAAAGTTTGATGTTGATAGGTCGATGGTGGCAGACAGGTCTGTTAGTCATCGGGATAATCGACGCTCCGAAGTTGCGTATTATTCCATAGGTGATACAGGAGCTGATAGAAAGTCCACCACCGTTTCCACGACCGGCTATGAAACTGTACCCCCTTTTATCACCGAGGTATGCCCAGTTGTACCCCCTCTGGTCCCAAGTAAGTACCCTCCTCGACACCCTCCACTTCCAAATGGGTACCCCGCTGCACCCCTTTCGATTTCCAAAGAGTACCCTCTTACCCTTCCAAGATCCCGAAAAAGTAACGACAATTTTGCTGGGGATTCTCCGCATGATCAAGAGAGCGAGTGTCCCATGCCATCCCAGGGTTGCCAGGCGAGGGCAGACCTCTGGTCAAAATCAGAAATTAATGTTTGCATGTATCCTCATACCACCAGTAGAAGCAATCAACCAGGGTGCAGAAATTCCGAAGTCAAATATTACTCCATCTCCGACTTCAATAATAATACACCGACAGAATCTTCTGGAAGCATGAAAGAGGAAAACGATGGTCGGAATCCGAACTGCTACCCCACAGAACAACGTCCAGAGACGTCCACTGGATCGAAGGCACATGATTACGAGGTTCTTCCCTTTGAAGAAATAATTCCCGAATCTTCGTCAATAACCTTTCTCGAAAGTTTGAATTCCTTCTCTGCTCTGGCAGTAAATCAATCTCATCCTGATCAGACAAATGAGCACGTTTCCATGGAAACCGACGAAAATGACAACGGCATGGTAACCAACATCCTCTACGTCCCGTATGAAAATGTGTGTCACTCAGAAAGTCATATTAACCATCTTAATGGCAAAGACATTAAGACGGACACAGAGTCTGTTGATATGTTAGGGGTTTTTGCGGGGAAGGTGAGTAGACTTTTGGATGAAACAGATCCTCAGCCATTGTACTACACGCTGGAGCAGAGTACGCACTGACTGCCGATCGTGGCTTAATAATGAAAGGGAACATACAACAACCTCTAAAATGTACAGCATATTCGCACGTATCCCGCCCCCCCCCCCTGCCCCCTCCAGGGTCGGGGGGGGGGGGGGGCCGCATGCTGTTCCCTAAATCTCCGGTAAAGGGGTACGTTTCGCGCGACAAAGTCCGGCCAGAGAATTGTAAAAAAAGGGAGGTGTATTTGACTTTTTACCAAAAGATTTCTTTAAAAAGGGGGTGTTCTTGTTCTCTCTCTCTCTCTCTTTGAACTCCTAAAAACACAATTAAAAAGGGGGTTATAAAGTATCTTTGTTTACATTATTTGAAATAATTCCTGAAACTCCTGCTAGCTCACCTGAGATAAGGGGGTACATTGAGCAGTGTTCCGGATTTAGGTGCGTCTCCAAGGCAGGAAAAGCCTGCAAAAAGCCGGCGAAGGGGGGGGGGGGGGGGGGGTTTCAGAAATGTTAGCACTCCTGTGATAGGGGGGTGCTTTCAAAGGGAGGGAACGAGCGAACCATAAATAATACTGAGTGGGGGGGGGGGGGGGGGCGGGGGCACGTATATGGTATGCAGATATATATATTAGCACTTATTTGGTTGAGATTGCGCTCAGGAAATATGTTTGCGAGCAAAATCTAGATGTAAGAATAAGAATATGCAACATCACTTTAAAAACACAGCAACATTAGTTTGATAGAAAAACGTCCATGGGCGCGTTTCATAATGAGTTTCAACTTTACAACCAATTGCAACTCTTTTCTACAACAATGGCAACGGGGCCTAGAACAGCTAGAATATCCACAAATAATGCAATTTGAGTATACGACGCGACCTTAAAAATGTTACACAAAATGCAATAAAGTTAGTGCCAAATTTATTTATGCAGCTGATAAGTTTGTGTAATTAATATATACTAATAATTTTATATTTTATATTCTAAATGTATAACTATAATCTTTCTATTGAATGTGTCTTTAAAAACACAATTAAATTCACATTAAAAACAAAACCTTTTGGGTTAATTAAGGTATGTCAAATTTGCTACTGTGCTGAACGGCTGTTATTTGAATGAAAACTGCACCGTAACTTACATTGTTAGTTGTTAAAAAAAAAAAAATGTACACGGTTTAGAACAAAGCAGTTCTTTTCACTTTAACAAGATGTTGCATTTATATAAATTATTTTAAAATTGATGTGCATATACATTGATTCCGTCACTCTGTACATATTATACGGTTCAATAATGTTCACTCGCAATACTTTTAGTATCTATTTGAGCATGCAACCATCTAATGGACACAAGGCATTACAATAACATCACTCACTCGGGCTTAGATATTATTGTAGCAATCATCTTCCAGACTATTAGTACCTAATATACTATAAATGTATGTTGAAAATTGGTAAATGTATGAATGTTAATTTGTCAGCTTTACGTGTTTTGTCATAGTATAATAATCATCATAACGTTTTACAGCTTTGATCATGCAAGATATATAAATGTTTGTGAAATGGTAACCTATGTACCTAACCATTGATTCATTCATATTACATCTCCTAAATGTACACAATAAAGAAATTTTTCTGAACTTGGGGTGAGTGTTTTGATTGGTTTTACATCCACGTGATAGTACAGCGTATAGGAATTTATATCTGACTGTGATTCACCTCCAAGTGAACTTGTGAAATTTGATAGTGATCCTTGTCATGGGTACCCCTGAGATCAGTACCATAAGGGACAGTTGAATCAGTGTTTGGCTTTTATTTTCAATTTTATCAAATATTTACCTAGGTTAAATCATGCAAATTACCGAGCATGGTGGCTTAGCGGTTACAGTGCCTCATGCACGAGAGGTCCCGGGTTCGAACCCAGACCGAATCATACCACAGTCTTTAAAAATAATTCTAGCCAGGCGCTATACATTTAATAGAATGGAGAAGGGAAAGCTAAGCACACGAGTTACCAGAGGACTGTCCCCCTTCTGTAGCATTGGCTACATTTATAGGCGTGTGGCCTCGGGCTAATGAATCTGAGATAGGCGCCGCCTTATGTGCAGAAAACTGGCTAGGGAAGAACTCTACTTATGCAAATATCATGACTGTAACTTTGTTTATATTTCAACAGTATTCATGAAATATGTATAACCCTTTCTAGTGTTTGACCAGTATTCCTTCTTTTTTGTTATTGTTGTACTTACCTTATTTCTTTGTTTTGTTATTTTTTATCAACATTAAATTACTAATTTTGTTCATGTCTGGGAACGTGTCAACTGTACACATGGTTAACTGTGTTTGTATGTACATGTATTAATTTTCATTTAACTCTATTTATTTTTTATTCTCAATAATTATGTATCTTAGCAGGATCCACTGAGGGTACTCCAGTTCTCAGACTCTGGGAACTTTTAAACTGTACATAGTTTTTACTATGCTTTTTATCAATTTTATGTGCATGTATATACATGTTTTTAAAGGGGTAGTTTAGTTTTGGTAAGGCTGAACTTTAGTAACCAAACCTGGACAATAACCTTCAAAACTAATAGTAATAACTCCACTATGCTCGAAAAGTATACAAACTTGCAAAATGACTAAGTAAAAAGCATGTTATCATTCAAAAAGAGCCATTTTGATCACGAGAGGGCGCTTTTTTAAAGGCGTCAGTTTCAACCATTTTCCATAGACAATAATGCATGTGATGTTTTATTACCAGACTGATTTTATAGAGAGAACATCAACAACTACTTAAATAACACTTTTGAAATTTTTTGAGAAAGTGGAAGCATTTTTTGAATTTTTTGAAAAAACCGTTAATTATTTGGGCCCCAAATAATTATAAGATCAGATACATTTATTGATATTTCAGCCGTTTGTGGGCCGATTTCGACCAAATAAAGTTTATTCTGCCATTAAAATTGCATGTTCTCTCAAATTTGACACTCATTTTTTAATTACCTCACCAAAAAATTGCGATGTGCAGCGCCCTCTCTACCAAAACTAAACTACCCCTTTAATCTCTGTTTACTTATAAATTTAATGTTTATATTCAGGATTTATCTAAGCAGTGTAATTCTGTTCAGCTCCACCAAAATGATGTTCAAGACGGCTCTGAATTTGTGTAAAATAAATTTTATAACGATAACGACATTTACAATGTATGTTACATAGGAGGACTTAAAGGGATAGTACAATTCTGTTCAAACTTAATTTTTAGTAACTTAACTTGCACAATTTGATTCAAATTTATAACTCATCAATGTTCGAATAGTAGAACAACAAATAAACATCTAAGTTAAAAGGTTGTTTTGATTTAAAAAGTAGCCGTTATCACAAAAGGGCGCTCTCTAGACACCTAAAAGTACCGAGTGCTTTTTAAATCAAATATTGTGAAAGTGCTGTCTTGTCTGCTAAAAATAATGATTCATATGAAAGTCATCAAAAATAATATTTAAAACCACTTTGTATTATAATCCGATGTATTTTGGGATATTTCAACTTAATCCAACAAAGCGTATCTTACATTGTCTTTTAAATCACATAGGTATTGTTATTATTAAAATTATATTACCCTTTATTTGTCATGTCCTCATAAATAAATTATTCATTAAACAGCCCCCTGAGAGAAAATACATATTGATATAAATTGGTAAATTAATGAAGATTTCAAGTTCTTTAGTTCAATGACAGTGGTAAATTCGATGACAACAGGCATTATGGTCTACCTTTTTAAAGGAAAATGAAATCCGGACAAATCGTTGTTTGTAGTATAAGACACTAAATATGATTACTAGTCGCAAAAGTTTGAGCACAATCGTCCAAGAAGTAAGGAAGCTATGGAAATATCCATTTATTTCTACAAGTGACTAAATTGGCAACGCACTCTGGCAAAGTTGTGGACTACAACTCCCCATAAGCTTTGTAAAACAAAATTATAATTTGTTCTATTTTCTCAAAATATGTTTACCTTTCGTTTAAGTTTAACATATGTTTTGTATAATACATTTATACACAACATATCAGTTTGGGTAAACGGCAAATGTGACTATATGAAGAAAAAGAAAAAAATGGGAACATTAATTGTGTACAGAAAATATGGGGAGTAGTCCACAAACGTATCAGGGTGTGTTACCAATTTCAGTTCCCATACAAATAAATGAACATCTTTAAAGGGCCATAGTTTTCTTGTTTCTGGCCCGATTATGCTCTAACATTCAGAGAGTATTCCTCCTATTCTATTCAAGTTTGTAAAAACAACAGTTTGCATGGGTTTCATTGTCCTTTAATGATGTCAATGTGTTATTACATTTACATTGTATTTTGTATATTTTGCTTGACAATAATTTAGTCTTATGCCAAAATATTTCGTATGATATTTATCATCTAGAAATATGCAAATAATAACCAAAGTAGTAACCTTTAATATGATAAAGTCGTTAATTAGATTTAGTTAGTATGTTTGTTTCTTATTATACAACTAAGCTTAAGAATACCTTTTAAAGCACTTGAGTACAATGCTAAAACTGAGTAATATGTTAATGCGAATAATTAATGTTTCCAAACATAAATTGTCGCATAAGTTGCAGCTTTAGGTAGAGTGCAACATTGCGTTCTATACTGTTAATAACTTTGACCTTGATAGAATTGTCATTATCTTTTGTAAAGCAAAATGTTGTGTTTTAAAGTATGTTATATTTGTGGGTACCCGTAAGAGTAGTCATTCTTACATTTCTCAATTTAATATGAATCTGTGTCTATATTTGTAGTAATGCGTGAAATTATGGCACGTACATATCATAAAATCAATAATTACTTACGACTTTTATTCTTAAAATATGAAATGTTAAAGGTATACGTTAGTTTACTTGTTTTTACAGTTTACAATATAACTCAAAGGAATTTCATATATGTATTGTTTGACATTGTTTTATTTGACATGAAGAAAAGAACTTATTGCAATATAAGAAAAGCGGCTGCAATTATCTGGCTTTCAATTTTGCTCTGAAAGAAGGCTTGTAAAAAACACAACTTATTATCAATTTTGCAAGTTGTTTTACTAATGTTATCCATGTACCTTTATCATGTTTATCTATAAGCACTTTTCTATGCAAAGTCACCTGCTTGCCAATGTCCAAATGAAATAAAAAAAAACATGCAGCTTTGCTGTTTTTGAGTTAACATCTATTTGTGTTCATTCCTTTCTTGAAAAAATTATTCCTGCTAGACTTGTGTTGTCACATATCACCATATATCGTAAACGAAAAGAAAGTTTGCGAAATCAAATTAATCGGTGGTGAAATTCGTCTCCATTGTTTCATGCATAAAACATTCACCCGTACTTCGAACAATGTACATCGCCTGAAAAATTACGCATTCGCCGAACAAGAAGCAGACAAGAAACGGAGACGAACGGATTGAAAATCTTGCTCTCCATCGGGCGTCCGTTAACGATATCTGGTAATATGTGACAAGGGCTTAAGGTGGCAGTTGTGGTATAGGATGCAAACCCTTATAAGTACAGCAACACTTCAAGTGATATTTGTTTTAGTTTGTTTAAAATTTCATTTCGCATGATTTTATAAAGCGCACACCATGGGCGTCGATACTTACGTAATACCTATTCATCAGGGGGGATGAATGAATAGATCATCCCCCCTGATGAATGGGTATCAATTACGGATCGACGCCCATGGCGCACACAAAACATGAATACGTCTAATTAACAACTTCTGAAAAGTTCAAAGTTCTAGCGTCATATCCAAAACGTTATCGTTCTTATTTCTATGTAAATCAATATGCATACGAATATTCCATACTAAACTGCTAAAGGTGAATTCTTCTCATGAAATCATTTAATCATAACTTTTCAGCAAAATTAATAATCTTATCAGAGTCTCAAAATGTTCTTATATTTTACACATTTAAAAAGGTACACCTGATGTATACATGATACTTGAACCCTGTAAGATTAACACATATCGATAGAGGTAGTGCTATTTGATTGTAATGATATCATGTCATGTTAACATGAAGTGTGCAATTTTGTACATAACTTTTTATTTTTTGTATTATACAGTTTTACTCAAGTGTGTAGCTAAGGGATAGGGGGGGGGGGGGGGGGGGGTAGCACAGGGGACAATTTGACATAAGCAATACACCATCAAGGAGAAATCCTTCGAAAATTAAAGAAATACAGAAAATGTGCCCACTATAATGCGCGCCTACATACATTGATACATGAATAATATCTCAGCAATATTCAAATATACTGTACATCATTTGATAAATTACGAATTAATGTACAATGTATTTACATATCTTACTTCAATCTATCAAATGTGACATCCAGATAATTCATGATTTATGCACAACCAACTTATTACATATTAAAGGGGTAGTACAGTTTTGGTAAGGCTGAACTTTAGTAACCAAACCTGGACAGTAACATTATAAACTAATAGTTATTACTCCACCATGCTCGAAAGGTATACAAAATTACAAACGACTAAGTAAAAAGCCTGTTATCATTCAAAAAGAGCCATTAAAACACAAGAGGGCGCTTTCTAAAAAGGCATTGGTTTCAACCATTTTTTATACAAAATAATGCATGTGATGTTCTATTGAAATAATGATTAAGTAGATAGATCATCAACAAATATTTAAAAAACGCTTTTGAAAACTTTTGAAAAAGTGTAAGCATTTTTTTAATTTTTTGAAAAAATCATCTAATTATTTGGGCCCCAAATAATTATAAGATCAATTATATTTATTGATATTTCAGCCGTTTCTGGACCGATTTTGACCAAATAAAGTTTATTCTGCCATTAAAATTGCATGTTCTCTCAAATTCGACGCTCAGTTTTTCATTATCTCACAAAAAAATTTGTGATGCGCAGCGCCCTCTCTACCAAAACTAAACTACCCCTTTAAAGTAAGACTAGTACATGAGCAGCATTGACGTATAAGAGGTGGTTAAATTGTAAATACGTGTGATTATACAAATATGTGAACATATATAGTTCAAAGTGCTCGCGTCACATTCAACATGATGTGAACCTTAAATAATAAGTACTATTAAATTGTCATATACAACATTTCATGTGCAGACAGTCCAGGGGCGTCGATCACGGGGGGGATGGGGGGGATATATCCCCCCCAATATTTCAGGTGGGGGGGATGGCCTGTATTATCATCCCCCCAATATTTGGGGTTCAAAAATATATAATAACATTAAAATTAAGGAGCATTGCCCCCTCTCATGAATGGAAGTTGTTACTATAGTCTTCTTTAAACCACTTTTTGATAATGCTAAACTGCCCAAATCCAAAATATTCCGGGGCTGCGCCCCTGGAACCCCCATTAAGGTTATTTGACCCAGTACCAGCCATATACTATATTAAATAGTTTTATTCAGGACTTCTCTCTTGGCAAACTTTCAGGCGATCCTGGCCCACTGTGCGTTTCGCTCACGCTCACTACTACTACTACTACTACTACCAGGGGCGTCGATCACGGGGGGATGGGGGATAAATTTGAGCTAACATTGAGCTATTGAGCTAACTATTCAATAGTTAATTGTATTTCTGGATATTACAAATCCCAAAGCTTCCGGGGGCTTCGCCCCCTGGACCCCCAATAAGATTTCCAATATGGGTATCCCTTGACTTATTCTATTCAGGGTTCCATCAGGATGATTGCAATCGACAGTATTTATCTATCAGGCTAAAATTCATCCATACTTGGACAGTGCCCTCATCATAACAGGATGCTTGCAATGTGAACTTAATATTCTTCCAATCTCTAAACAGCTAATTCAAAAGCCAATTAACTAAAGAATAATTAACTCTATATTTACATATAGACAACATCTTTATATCTGGATATTACAAATCCCAAAGCTTCCGGGGGCTCCGCCCCCTGGACCCCCAATAAGCTTCCCAATGTGGGTATCCCATGACTGATGCTATTCAGGGTTCCATCAGAATGCTTGCAATATATGTATCTATCAGGCTAAAGTTCATACCGTATTGGACAAAGCCCAGCTCATAACATGATGCTTGCAATGTGCACTTAATAATCTTCCAATTTCTAAACAGCTGAATTCAAAAGCTTTGCCCCCCCCCCCCCCCCCCCTCAGCCATACAAACCCGGACACGCTGCTGGGTTGTCGCTTCGCTCCCCCGCCAGAGATGGTCAAAATGACGAATCATCCCCCCCCAATGGCGAGAAGAAATCGACGCCCTTGGCAGACACTATGAAATCTTCTAAAATTTTAGTGACGAATTTTTTCTTTAGAATTTTGACATCAAAAGGCAAGATTTTCTTTTACAAAATGAAATTGAACAATGTTTATATATTTTATTTGACATGAGCCTCTCGTTGAATATCGCGTTAGAAAAGGGGAAATTTAGGCTGCTGTGCACACATTAACATTTAATAGTTTTCCTAAATGTAGAGTATCCCTTTTGCAAGCATCGGCAAACTATAATGTATTTCATACTGATATAATATCAGGCAAGCTATAATGTCATATCTTACTCCGTTGAGAACCTTTATATATAAATATAGATATATATACAAAATTAACGCTGCCATGGTAAACATGGAATAGATCATCAATTTGCTTTCAGATAAAGATGAATTCCTTGATAATCGGTTGAAGGGGTACATCAGCCAGTGAATCCCCTTGTGTTTCTGCGGTCGTACAGCCATGACAGCAGTCAAAATGGGATAAGCGCAGCTACCGTAGTGTGCCCATCTACAGATTCATCTGATATATGCCTTATATAGATGTCGGCCACTAGATTCAGTTTGGACAGCCCAATTCAAATACAGTCCTGTGGGTCTTGGGGGTATTTTCTGGTATTGGTAGGAGAGACCAGGTGGATTGAACACTTCGACTGGTCGAAGGCGAGCTCATCTAGTCGTGCCAGCTCCAAAATAGTGGAAGGGAAAGAGGGGGAATCGAGTTGTTGAAACAGCGTCTCCCTCGTCAGGTTTGAGGACTCCTCACTCCGTTTTACCGCTTCATTGCTTCGCCTAGATGGAGTGAAGACGCGTCCAGATCATGGTAGATATGACACTCAGCAGAAGAACTCGGATTGCCGGATGTCTGGCGGGGGTAAATCTCTTCATCGGAATTAGACGTTGGGTCAGTAGTATTTGTTATGAGACTTGGACTCACGTTGGTAATACTCTAAGTGGCATTTTTCGTCCAGATGAATTGTAGTTATGGTGGCCGTGGTTCAACCTTGTTCCCGTTGTTCCTTGTCTACTTGATTGGGTCTTTTCCCCTTCCCTCCTAAGCCTGTTAAACAGTAAGAATATTTCAATCAATTTATACGACAAATAAGACTGCATGCTGATATTTTCTTTGACCAAAAAATAAAATGTAATGGCTAAGTGGCTATAACCATCAAGCATGAGTAGTTAGAGTGAAACAATTCAATTGGTTACGTAATTTCTGTCATTTAGCGTTTAAAAGTTGATACAGTTAGTGGAGAACTAGTAATAGGTCATAACATCGTCGCATAATAATACTATTTGATTTGTCAAATAAAACATAATTAAATTTACCGTTTTAGTCGCAGAACAGAGGATGCAGAGATAATAATAATACAGATCACACAGATAGATTTTATGATTGGTATTCCCGTCATTCCTCTTCCTGTGCCTGAAATAAGATGGTTGAAGTGAAATGGTCATTAGGACAACGCCACGACAGGCCATGAATACAGAAATAGATTACTATTCAATAATAACTTTGTATGCTCAAATAATATCAACAATTTCGTTGAATCATATTATGTGATATATCATTCACACTATCCGTTATGAGAAAGACAGCTATTTTATGCATTCGTGACTTTTCGAATATGCTATTTTGAACAACGTCTTATAAGTGTCATGATTATAAGAAGATGTTGTATAATTTACCTTGCAATTGGTTCTCAGTTGGCTTTAAGGATGATGTTCCTGTTCAAATCAAATATATAATGTATATAGATGTACTGCATTAAATAGATTATTGGGTCTTTATAAACACTGGTCCGGCATGAGAGTGTTTTTTTTTTTATCGCAGGTCTATCGTAATGTGTCGTAGCTTGTTATAAATGATAGTGGTGTCATTGAATCCATCACTACATTAGAAAATGATATATCTCATATTTATTCCATTATTATAGTTCTATATTGTAATCTATCTATGAAGTAATTACTGTAAAGATTGGCTCAAAAAATTAACATTTACTTTTCATGAAGAATCGCCATCGTGTCGCCATCGTGCATCTAACTAAAATTGTCCCTTTTCTATAAGCATGCTAGATGGGCAGTAACTTAACGCTCGTGATATATTCAGTACAACTTAAATACGAAATTTGATTTACCTTTAACAATTGTTTCTGACCCGGGGCGAACACCTGAACCAAATATCGAAAAGAAAATGGAAATAACAGATTATACTTTCAACAGTAAATATCTATTGATGTACGTTTGTATGATATGCAATCATTATCATAATGATTTGTATCATCATCATCGTCATCATCATCATCATCATCTTAGTCATCATCATCATCATCATCATCATCATTATCATACTTACTGGTATTATTAAACTTTATACTAAATTTATCATAAACATCAGTGAAAATTATCAGTAAACGGGATAGCCTGGTGGACTAAACAGTTTAAAAGGTAATATGTATTTTTCATTTTTTCCATGGGTGAGACTGTTAGAAGGGCGTCAGAATTTCCAGAGGGCTTCGAAGTCGTCCCCTTAAATACGCCACTATATCTTATTAACAAAAGCAAGAATTTTGCTCTCATAAATGATATTAAAAGAAGAATATACGCACTTGTAATTTGATTCTCTTGAGGAACACAAGAAATTAATTTTCTATCCTCTTGCCAT
Source organism: Echinarachnius parma (assembly GCA_037951105.1). NCBI lineage: Eukaryota > Metazoa > Echinodermata > Echinoidea > Clypeasteroida > Echinarachniidae > Echinarachnius > Echinarachnius parma. Next base: position 17,721 of record JBAMJV010008065.1, on the reverse strand, counting down.
TCCACTCGAAGCGTGGATGTTGAGGTTTCGATCTGACAGGTGAGTAAGTTGCTTGTAGATTGAAGGGTGTAGCCTTTATCACAGGTTGCATGTATCGTAGACCCCAAATGCGAATCACTATCATCCGAGACCCATGTTCCGTTCTCAAGTGTCGGGTAACTCCCACAGAATTCGATGGAAGCTAGAATGTCATAGAAAATAGACAAACACAAATAATTCAACACAAACCAATAATTGACAAAAGTTGCCCAATCATGAAATTATTTGAAACAATTATGATAAAACATACAAAATAATAAGTATATTTCTGATATTTTACGGAAAGAATCAGCATGAAAACATATGAAAACATATTTTCGTTTGGAGCCAATTAGGTTCAATTCAGTAACATACTAGAGGGGATCACTGAATTATCATATTAAAACTATTCATACTTACTATCATAGACAGAAACCCAAAAGTCCTGCCGAGTATTTATCCTTCTCGTTCGTCTGACAACTCGACGGCATTCGTTACTGTCTTGTCTTAGTTCAGCTAGATCCACCGCAGTTTTGTTGAAGCATGCACATGAGTTCTCTTGATGAAGCATCGCAAACTGGGGACTTATGTACGTGGCATTGCAATATTTCAAGCACTGTTGTCTCGTGTAGTTCTTCTGATTTTCTAAAAAGGTTGATCTTTGTTGACGAAAATTGTAACATCCCCGAAATGCCAAAGCTGCATATGAACAAAAAAAGTCGAAACAAATATTCTCAAACATACTTAACAATGATTGTAAGAAACATTCCAAAAAAGACGAAATCAAATGTAAATATGCTTATCAAAGCCTTCAACATTTTCAAAAGGTACAGCAAGATTGCTGAGGGAAAAAAAAGCAGACTATGATTATCTTGACGAAGAACGATACATGGTGGGAAATAAAAATATCTAACATTAAGCAAACGACTAAATGGACAAGAACAACAAATAAGTAGAGAATATATTTAAATATTCTTATGGATTTCTGCCAATCTCACACGTTGTACACTTCATACTGGGTGTCAACGTTCCCCGAGCTGCAAATTTGAGTCAAAGCTGTGAGACCATACGAGAAATGGGATGTCAGTAAAATATTTTATGAATCTGGCCTGATTCTCTGAAGTATTTCTTTTTTAGAATTCAACCAGGCTCGTCAAGATTTACTTCGAGTTTAATCATAATAATAAACAATACAGCCCTCAAATGGAAGTCAGACAAGATGCTAATAGCAATAGCTCCAAAATCTTTCAGATATTGTTTATTTTATTTTTAGGAAGGTTGGGGTGTAGGGTCCACTTATTCTGAATCAGCCTATGGGATGGTGTGCTTTACTTTGTGTACTTACTGTTGCAAAAAATCGTTGCCAATTGAAACGTTGTGCAGTTCCTTTGACTTACTGGACAGTCTTGGATGCGGAAATGTGCTAGAGGAAAAAAATAGTGAAAAAAACAGAAAATAAAGTCGTGTATTGTATAGTTTTGTTTAACATTTACATCTAGGCGCAACAAGGCTGGATAGGATAAGCAAGTACCCAATATAAATGATTACAAAGTTTATGAATGGCTATATTTGGTTTTAAAACAGTACAATGTTGTTTTTTGCGCCTTTCAAACTTGTGAAACATGGTATTTTTCTCCTTCAACCATGATTATCAATACATTTAATGTTCATATATATTGTACATAACATAGACATATTTGTATATATTCGCAATCTTTGAAAATGTCTTGATTGCTTATAAAATCAGAAGGCAGTGGATGTGGTTTAGGGGATGGTAGCTTACATTTTTTCGTTTGGGTTTATATCGATATTCCAAATTAATAATTATTGAAATCTTACTTTTGTCACAATGAGTAACATTCCCCAGGATATTTTCTCTCAGATAGGCGTCATTAAAAGTTACACTGTAGGCTCCTGGATACCATGCTTCCCTGCATACTGTATCAGCGTTCAGGATGTCCCAGTTATCTATACAAGTGTGCTCTGCAACGTGTGTCATTATTTGTACTAGTCCACTGTCTGTAAAAGTGCTAATGACATCAGTGTTTTCTGAATAAAATTCAAACAAAGTGAGGGAAAACGCGTAAATTTTGCAGGAAATGGATCTGGTAACTTTGTTGACACGTGCAAAAAGTGATGAATGGTTGATACAATTGTGTATTGTTGTATAAATCTGATATGTCCACTGAGTAATGTGTGAACATTTCCTGTTAAAAGGATGTAATATGGCCGAGTAATGAGCGAAAGTGCGAATAGTGATTTGCACTAACTCGTTGCACTGACTTTTTACACGGTTATGACTATCCAGTGGATAGTTTTTAAAAATCCGAACACTTCAATCGTAAGTATCCCAGATTTAGAGAAAAGTCCAGAATTGTGTAGGAAATGATTAGTCGCAAACAAAGTGGAGACATTTTTTATTACTGTTTACAAATTTAACGCCAATAATGTATTTTGTAGCGACCTCTTTTTTGCAAGTGATAACGAGTATGACATGCGTACAAGAAGGACAATACACACATTGCCGAAACCAGTCAACCTCGTTCGAACAAAGAGGAAATACTGAAGCTTTTCCAAATTATTTCTAAGATAACAATGTGACTGAAATTACAAAAATAATTGTGCTTTTTATTATATTAGATAATCAAAACATGTAATATTATAAGAAAAATATTTGTTTAAATACGGTAAATCAGATCAACGATGGATTGCTTATGAGAACGTGTGGTATGTTGCCGAGGTAGAAGGGGAGGAGGGTGTCGGCGCATAATCTGTCTGGGCGGATACTGTAGCCTGTCCTGGGAGCGTATTATTCTCTATAACGTTGGCCCGTCGAAGCATAATCAGTCTGTCGGATACTGTGTCCCCATTCGGTTTATGTATAACATATTTCGCTGATCTTTGGACGGTTTAATTCAATATGAACAAAGAATTGGACTACTGTGGGGGAGAGGAGAAAGGGGGAGAGCACAGTAATGTTTTCTGGATGTCTAGGGGTAGCCAAGGGGGGGGGGGGGTTTGCGGGATAAGGGGATATAATGGAGTATATTACCTCCTCGGTTTGAGGGGGTTTAATTAAATATGAACAAAGAATGGGACTACTATGGGGAGGGGAGAAAGGGGGAGAGCATAGTAATGTTTTCTGGATGGCTAGGGGTAGCCATGGGGGGGGGGGGGGGGGGGATATAACGTAGTATATACACTGGGCCCAAAAAGAAACTTATAATTTTTCACATGGTCATATCTTAAAATCCTGTCCATCCAAATCAAATAAAATTACACACCGGGTTACTTCAATACTCTAAACACATGTTAGTAACCAAGCAGTTGCCCAACTGACACACCAGCAAAAAGCACTGACATGGAACAACTTCCGGGACCACATGTCACAGAAAGGGACACTCCGCCTTTTAATGCACACACTCAGTGCAGCTCTACAGGAAGAGTGGAACAATCTCCCCCAAGCCTGTATCAGAAACATGGTGGACACACCCACTATTGATGTCTTTGTTAGGTTAACTGATATTACATTCATTTCAATTTGTGTTGACTTCCTAACCTGCCTTAAACTCTGTTACCAAAATGTCTAGGCTGTGACATGTGATACAGCTAGCGGTTCCATGCCAGTGCATTTTTCAGTTATGTCAGTAAGGTAACCGTTTGGATACCGACATGTTATCAGAGTATAGTATTGAAGTAATCCTGTGTGGCTTTGCCCTGGTCACAACCCACCGTGCGTGTTTTTAGTCCGTACGGTTTTTGGGGAGGCCACGGCCGCCACGTTTTTCTGAAAACGTAGGGAGGGAGTAACGGCAACGCACGTCACACGAACGGTGTAAGTACGTGGCCCGCACGCCACGCCTGGCCGTGAGCGGTTGCGTGCATCGTACGTTGCGCACGTGGTAAGTGCGTTGTACGTGCTTACAACGTGCTTACAACGTGCTTACAACGTACGGTCTCCGTGCGGTTGCCACGCTATCGTACGGAGGCCGTACTTACACGTGCTGCTCACGTACGGTGTCCTTACTCACTAAGTGCGTGCAAGTGCGAACAACCTTTTCTGCTCATATTATACTGCAGAAATCAGTGCGCACAACGTGCGTTGTAAGTGCGGAGCACGTGCTTACTCGGTACGGTCCACGTGAGTTCTGCGTGCTCATTGGACAGTTGAACTGGGGAAGTGCCGAGTAAGCACGGACCACGCACTTATCACGTGCGCAGCACGCACGTGCACTCATTGGCTGCAGAACGCAGCGAAAACGCAGCGAACGCAGCGAAAGTTCCTCGTGCACTAAAAGTGCTACGTCGTGTCTGCGTGCTCCCAAATCCGTACTGAGTCGGTACTGAGTCGGTACTCACCACGTACGGATACCCAAATTTTGCCCACGTTTTTGCAAGTAGACAGCACGCACGGGGCACGCACTTGCAAGTACGGCGGGTTGTGACCACCGCTTTAAATGGTTCATTTTGAAGGACAGATTTTCAAGATATGACCATGTGAACAATTATGAGTTTCTTTTTGGGCCCAGTGTATTACCTCCTCGGTTTGAGGGGGTTTAGACTATATGGGAAGGGGAGAAGAAGGATAGCATAACAATGTGTTATGGATGGCTAGGGTAGGCAAGGGGTAACCAAGGGTCGGGGTGCGGGTTAAGGGGATATAACGGAGTAGATATTACCTCCTCGGTTTGAGGGGGTTTAATTAAATATGAACAAAGAGTGGAACTACTATGGGGAGGGGAGAAAGGGGGAGGGCAAAATAATGTTTTCTGGATGGCTAGGGGTAGCCAAAGGGGGAGGGGAGGGGGGGGGGGGGTGCGGGATAAAGGGATATAGCGGAGTATATATTACCTCCTCGGTTTAAAGGGGTTTAATTACATATGAACAAAGAATGGGACTACTATTATGGGGAGGGGAAAAAGGGAGAGAGCATAGTAAAGTTTTCTTAATGGCTAGGGGTAGCCAAGGGGGGGGGGGGGGGGGGGGGTGATGGTTAATGGGATATAAAGAAGTGAAACTATATTACTTCCTTGGTTTGAGGGGGTTTAATTAAAATAATATGAACAGAGAATATGACTGCTATTTAATTAAACCCCTCAACCGCAGAGGTAAAATATACTCCTTTATATCCCATTAACCAGCAACTCCCCCCCCCCCTGGCTACCCCTTGGCTACCCATAGCCGTCCATAAAACATTACTATGCACTCTCCCTTTCTCCCCTCCCCATAGTAGTCCCATTCTTTGTTCATATTTAATTAAATCATCTCAAACCGAGGAGGTAATATATATGCTCCGTTATATCCCCTTACCCCCTCCCCCCCCCCTCCCCCCTGAAATATACTGAAGACTCCAACAGATCATATCTTTGAGGCAGTAGTTACATTTCTTGAGGGTATTTATTCAGTATCAACTCTGACGTTCATGTCATGGTATAGAAGGGTATCTTCAAAGGTGCAAACAATGAAGCAATATATCTCAATATATTACATTCCCCTTGTTTATAAAGAAAAGGGGTAACCACCTTTTCTCAGCCATCATAATTGTCACCATCATGTCTAACTATACAAACAATTAACTTCAACTATTATAATGGTGTATAAGTGTATAATCTTAACTATTGAACCGCATGTATACAAATTAACCTTATAATAATCAAGTTCTATAATCACAATATGAAAACACAATTAACTTCTTAGAAATGCTTTTTTATTATACTACTGTGCTCAATCAATAATAACCTATATTCACTAATGCAAAACGTTTCATGTTTACTTCCTTACAAATAGTGTGATGTGCAACCTAGCTTCACACTACAATGTACCTTCAAGAAATGTAAGGAAATATGTAACTCACAACTAAACAATATCGTGTCATGCTTTTCGCATGGTAATTCATAATAGCACTAAGCTACGTGAATACACATGTGCAACATATTGTGTTCTACCTTCAAAGAAACATATATCTAAAAAACTTATTTTCAACATACATTCAAAATGTGGCATCATAAATATACCTCAAAGTTCAAAACACATAATCAAAGTTATTTCTTTCTTTTCCTAGCCCTTTTTATCTGTCTATAACTTTTTGTTCCTTTTTATTTATTGTACAATTACCTCTCAAAATTATTTAACTAAAAAATATCGATAACCTTGCCCCCCAAAAATAACAAAAATAAATATATATATCTAGGCACAACTAGCGCATTCTAGGCTAAAAAATAACTTCTATTTCCAAAATAACAAATACCGTGACTGAGAACACAACATAAACTCACAATGCCAATAACGCGCGTCTTGGGCGTTATAATTGCATGTTTCATATAATGTGAGGTACTAAAAACTCTTCAGATTCACATGTTATATGCATAAATACATGTAAAGGCATTCAAAACAAGTAAACATCATTTTGTGTCCTCTGTTCAGGTTTAAATGGTAAATCTGTCTGGGGGTTTGATTATTCTTCCAGACCGTGTCCTTGGGTGTTGATCGTTCTGTACAACTTCTTGATCGCGTGGTCTGGTGTCATGAAGGTGCTCTTTCTGTCTTTGCTCGTGTTGGGGCGTTCTAGCGAGGGTAACGTGTGTCGCTGTTGGCTCAAGATCGCGAATATGACGTCGATTGCGGCGTAGCTCGCGACCATTCGGGGTTACAACTATGTATGAACGGGGCTCATCACAGCGCTCTTTGACTTGTGCTGGAGTCCATGCATGAGTGCGTGCATCCTGAATCATAACATGTTGTGAAGGTCTCAACGGCTTGAGATCATGCGCGGATAGGTCATGATTCGCTTTCTGTTGATCTTGCCGCTGTTGTAGACGCTGGTAGGTTTGCTCTTTGCGTGTTGAGGTGTTGCGTATCACCAGTGGAAGGTTACTCTTGACCTTCCTACCACAAAGAAGCTCCGCTGGACTAGGCAATTCACTGTCGATAGGAGTTGTGCGTAGGCAGAGAAGGGCCATGTTGACATTCTGCTTACATGATGTCGCTTTCGCTAGTGTGCGCTTAACGGTCTGTATTGCTCGCTCAACAAATCCGTTTGATTGGGGGAAGTGTGGTGACGACGTGACGTGCGTGAAGCCCCATGTGCTAGCGAATTCCTTGTATGCTGAGGCAGCAAAGTGTGGACCGTTGTCACTGATAATCTTCTCGGGTATGCCATGCTCAGAGAAGATCTGCTGCGTAGCTTCTATGACAGCTTTGCTAGTGCACTCGACGGGCATTCTGCGGACGAATGGAAACTTTGAGTAGTAATCTGCAACGATTAGGTAATCGCGACCTTCGAAATGGAACAGATCAGTGCCTAAGATCTGCCATGGTCGTGTTGGTAGCTCGTGGGGGAGCAATTGCTCCTTGGGTTGCGCTCTCTGGTGCTCTTGGCATGTAGCACACTGGCCTACAATACTCTCGATATCGCTATTGATGTTCAACCAATAAACACAATCGCGTGTGCGAAGCTTTGTTTTCGTAGAACCCTGGTGGCCTTCATGCAACTTTCCTAGCATATACTCATGCATTGACTTTGGCACTACAACACGAGGACCTTTCATTATGATCCCATCTTCAACCGACAGCTCATCACGGAATGACCAGTATGGTTTGAGCTGAGATGGGAGGTCCTTCATTCGCTCTGGCCATCCTTGGCCTATGACACGCTTCAACTGCGATAGTGTTGAATCGGCGTCGGTTTCTCGCTTCACATCCGCTATTCGTTGCGCTGTGAACTGGATGAGATTGATTTGCATGTCGAGCGCGATATGTGTGTTGTCATTTCCTGGAGACCGCGACAGACTATCAGCGATCGGGACTTCTTTCCCTGGGCGGTAGACTAAGGTGAAATCGTACTGCTGAAGGCGTAGTAACATACGCTGTAATCGCGGTGGTGCTGAGGTTAGCGGCTTCTGGTGGATCATTTGCAACGGCTTATGATCGGACTCGACTGTGAAGTGCTTGCCGAATACATACGTATGGAACCACTCACACCCAAAAACAACTGCGAGCATTTCGCGTTCAATGTTGGCATATCTGGTCTCAGCATCACTCAACGCTTTTGACGCATACGCAATGGGCTCTCCGTCTTGAAGAAGTGTAGCCCCCAAGCCACGAGATGACGCGTCTACCTGCACAACGGTTTCTTTGTTGGGATCGAAGTATCGCAGGGTAGCACTCTCACAAATCTGGTCGCGAATGTCATCAATGGCTCGCTGATGATTCTCGGACCAAACAAACTCGCTATCTTGCCGAAGAAGCTCGCGAAGATCCGATGTACGGCTAGACAGGTTGGGGATAAATGGGCTCAAATACGTCACCATCCCCAAGAACTCCTATACAATACAATACAATACAATACTATTTCTTATATAGCGCTAAATACAAACATGTTTCATAGCGCTTTACATTTAGGGAATTAAATACATTATAATACATTAAATACATGAAATACAACTGAATACATAACACAAAAATAATCATGCAAATATGCATAAAAGATTGCTGCATATTTACTTATCAAACAAGTGGGTCTTGAGTAGTTTTTTGAAGGAATCTAATGAGAGTGCTAGTCGGATAGAGAGAGGGAGATCATTCCACATACGTGGAGCATACATAAAAAATGAGTTGTCGCCGGATTTAGAATGGGATCTAGGAATTTGGAGCATTGTAATGTCGGAGTTTGAGCGAAGACCAGGTCTAGAATTACGAAATGATAGGAGAGAGCGAAGATAGCTAGGGGTATTATTTTGAAGGCATTTATATACGATGGTTACAATTTTGAAGAATACACGTTTACTGATGGGGAGCCAATGTAATTCATTTAACAGAGGGGTAACATGTTCGTATTTCTTAACCTTAAAAATGAGTTTTGCTGCACGGTTTTGTACTCGCTGAAGACGTTGCATGTCGCTTGATCGGATACCATGTAGGAGTGAGTTGGCGTAATCGAGTTTGGATGAAATGAGGGCTCGGGTAGCATGCTCACATGCTTGTTGGGTGATATATGGTCGTATGCGGGATATGTTGGAGAGCTGAAAATGGAGTCCACGACATAGTGAAGAAACATGTTTATCCATTTTCAGGGATGAGTCATATGTGACGCCAATAATCTTAGCTGAAGATACAGAAGGAACTGATGTGTCTGATATGGTAAGGGATATGTCTGAGAAGGGTATCTTCAAAGGTGCAAACAATGAAGCAATATATCTCAATATATTACACCCCCCTTGGCTACCCCTGGCCATCCAGAAAACATTGCTATGCTCTTCCCATTTCTCCCCTCCCCATAGTAGTCACATTCTTTGTTCATATTTAATTAAACCATCTCAAACCGAGGAGGTAATATATACTCCTTTATATCCCCTTATTTACCACCCCCCCTCCCCCCTTGGCTGATCCCTAGCCATCCATTAACATTACTATGCTCTCCCCCTTTCTCCCCTCACCATAGTAGTCCCATTCTTTGTTCATATTTGATTAAACCACCTCAAACCGAGGAGGTAATTTATACTCCTTTATATTAGTATGAGGGCAGTCTGTACTATTATATAGTATAGCTTGTCTCTAGGAGCAGTATATCCGTCCGACAGCATATCCTAGCACAAGCTGACGAATCCGTCAGGATATGCTAGCATATCCTGCGGCCCGGACAGGCTATCCGCCCAGACAGATTGTGCGCCGACAACGGCACCCCCTCAAAATAATAGATCAAGCACTTCCCGCCATGACCAAAACCGATAATCGCTAAGTTTGTGTCATATCGCATGACGAAGCTTTCGAAGCAAAATAAACAACGGGCAAGAAGTGAAACCCATGGAAACTCTCCAGAGAATAACAAACGAACCGATTAATTAATCATTTTACCTTGACATTCGTGCTCACTTGGAGAGAAACAGAAACTGAAGTCCGAAGACCATAAAATTATATGCACTCATAAATTTGAATGTCGTTTACTGCAATGGTTTATCGTTTAAATGTAAAACAAATACAACTAATTTAGAATGCCATGGTCCATTCATTTTGCTGATCGATGATCATAGTATTAAAATATCCAAACACAATCATAACAAATGTATGGAAACTTATTACGGATATCTGTATTGATATTTGGACAAGTATACTTCATTCAAAATTAATGGTACATTGAAAAGTCAGAATTTGTTTAAAACACTGAATGTATCAATCCAAAAGAATGATACCTACCTTTCAATAAACAGCGAAGTGTCAAGTCGAACCCTTGCTCTTGATAAGACGCATCGGATGTGAATGTCAATTCAATGATATGCCCACTGGAAATAAATGGTGTGAATCCTGCTCCATCTCCACTGTACTTAATGTTTCTGGATCGGTCAGTATTGTCCTTTATCCAGAGTACATCGCCTTCTTCCGTGTAAAATGAGTTGAACTCGACCATGAGGCGACATGGATGTTTGGCTTGTACTTTCCAATGGACAATAGTTTTAGAGTCATAGTTCGACGGATAGTTGGGCGAATGGATGTTTCCCTCTGAATCTCGAGTGACGGTGACCATGTTGATATGAGCTATTAACAAAATACCAAAATGGTGGATATTGATTAAACATTATACAATCTCTGCACCAACGCGTGATTACAAAAGACAACTTTGGTAGATTATATTTCTTTAAAATATTATTTGAACTTATCTTATCATATCACGTTACTAATTTCCAAAACCGAAAATAAAAATGTTGTTGGCCATGCTGGTTAGAATATGACAACGGCAATGAAAATGACCCCCTAACCTATGATTTTTCGTAAACCAATTTTGATCTTTACCCTAACATGAATTTACAAATTTCTAAGCGACCATACCCAAAATGATTATAATATTTGACATGCTGTTCGAAACAAGACAAACGTTTTCTTTTGTGACAAACTTTTATTTTTCTAAAAAGATTTCTTTTGACAAAATTGTGTAATTCAAAGCGATAAAAATGTGAAATATCCTCATTATATTTCTTTTAGAATAGACTGCTAAATAGAAATAACAACAAAAAGTAAATTCCAGCATTTCCAGCAGCAGTATGAATACTGTCCACAGCGATCAAGAAGACAGGGGTGTCGATCCTGGGGGGCAGGGGGGCGGTCGCCCCCCCCCCCCCCCAATGAAAATATTAGGGGGCGAACATATCATTTCGTCCTCCCCACCCCCAATAATTCCGAAAATGAGGAAGAAAAAAATCGAGTGATATAATGCCAAAGAGGGGAAAGACACATTTATGAATAATTAATCTTCAAAATAGCCGGTTTTTTTAGTTTGAAAAGGACTGTAAATCTCTTTTTTGCCGCGCGCTTCGCGCGCATACAGTTTCTCATATTGCAAGTTTCATTTGGGTTGCGGGAACTCACCTTTTGAAATGTGTTAGGCAGCGTAATTTCTCAAACGCACACATCAAACGACGTTTATTAAACCCTCATCTATAGATAGGACACCGTCACAGAAAATAAAATAATCTCGGTACATAGGCGCTGAACGCAAATCAAATTGGAATATCATGTCCCCCCACATTTGAAAAAGGAGCAGATTGTCCCCCTCCCTTTGTCAATATGTATGTTTGGTTCCATACCTATATACTTCATATTACGTGAAATTTCGGTCTCAGGTGTGCACCAAATCGCACAATTTCACGCCCAAAAATACAAAAGCTCCCTACTGTGGGCATGGTGGGAGGGGGACACCCCCTCCCACACCCTCCCCCGCTCGGTCGCTTCGCTTCCTCGCAATGTCTCCCCTACACTTTTGAGAAATTGTTGACGCCCTTGCTTAGTTTCATGGGAGCCCAATGCCCTAGAATATATCGATGGCTCTATAGTATACATGATCACGTGGATCCATCTCATGCAAGGCTCAGTCTTTTCCTCGCTATGCCCTTTAAAAATACGTTATGAGTACGATAGGTTCACTATTTTATACAATTCTAACACCCATGCTAGGAGCAAATGTCTGAAATCTAAAAGCTTCCGGGGCTCCGCCCCCTGGACCCCGGCCATTATTGTCCCCAAATGTGGGTGCCCCCCAAAGTCAGGTCTTCGAGCCATCAAGACACTTTCAATGAGCGCATAATAAAACTTCCGGGCATGCCAATGTGGGGCTTTTAGCTCTCTCAGTGGGCACTCTGGAAACATTTTCAAATTTCGCCCCCCCCCCCCCCCCCCCCAATCTCAAAAACGGATCGACACCCCTGCAAGAAGAACATTGTTTAATCTGGCCCTCTTTCTTGATGTACCTAATTTAGAAGAATGTCAATTAATTCAGATTAGATTTTGATTATTTAAAACACGGAAGTGAAATAGATTTACCTGCACATATCGGTACCACTGCGAGGAGTAGGCCTGCTACAAGACGTGACGAACCCATCATGCTGAATGGATATGATCTAGTATGCTATAATTCATGAACATCCGGAAAATTTCAGATTCCCGCAACGTCCTTTGAAATAAAGATGTAAATATGAATGTACTGTAAGAGTTACAAATATCCTTGATCCACAATATGTATTCATCACTAGAACATAATCCTTAAAACTATGTTAATATCAGTAGGGATCAGTAGTCACAACGAGGAAGATAGATGTAATGTGCAACATATAACTGCCGCTAGTACTCGCAGGCACGTATTAAAATCTAACCAATCAGAGATCAACATAGAGATGGTGAGAGGGAACAAGGGGAGTGGTGATGGTTATTGTTGTTTGTGCTGTTATAATTAGGTGATACGTATAGCGTATCACCTTTTGTTATTACTCAGCGGGGTGTTTCCACAATCGCACAATACTTCACGATCATCTCTGGCTTTGTGTATATAATTCGTGTCATGTTACAAGGCTCGATCTCGATAAGATCTTGTTCATAACATATAAAATTATCATGCGACATCATTTGATAACGCTATCACGATCCGTCGTCATTTCCCGCGGTCATTCCGATTTCATTCGACATCATTTTGATAACGCTATCACGATCCGTCTTTATTTCCCGCGGTCATTACGATCTCCAAATATACCGCAATTGTGGAAACACAATTATTTTAATTTTTTTTCTTTGTACGTTTTTTGTGTCTCGTGTCTGTAAAATTTGGCTGGGGATATGATAATGAAACCTGGTGAACATAATAGACCTTGGTCCGAAATTGTGCACCTGGGTAATGATTATGACGGTACTACCCTGTGACGTCATGGAGACGCCATTTTGTGAAATATTTCAACAGCCCATATCTTTCTTACGTAATGGTATATTTTCACCAAATTCTGTACATGGCAAGCTAAGTTCAAGGGCTATATAAAAATGTCGCACCCAAGGTCGTACGGACAACGACGGACGCGTACGCGCGCGTCAAAGGGTAAAAATCCTTGAAAAATTCTCAAATCAACCGGCGAACCAATTTTCCATACGTTTCAGGTCATTCCGAGCATTTCAAAATTTTGCGCGCGTGCGCGTTTGCGCGCGCGCTTTTTCACGCGTAGCGCGCACGGAACAAAAAAATGGCCGTTTTTTTTTTGGAAACTGTTCCCAATACTTTCTATGATAAATTAAAACAGTTCCCAGATCTCCTCGACCAAAAACGCTCGAACAGGAGGGCGTAAAACTTTAAAATCCGCGAGTGCTGCTATGCACAAAATATGTACAAAATATGCCCTTTTTTAATTGATAATAATTTTTAAAATCCACGGGCAATTTTGTTAAAAATATTTTTCCTTGCAGACGAATGAGTTGTAGATACAACGTCATGCATCCTTATCGCCAACCAAACCTCATTATGTAATCATATGACCATGAGAAGTTAACATTAGCAGTTTTCAACGATTTTATCATTTGCGATTATGTATATATCGTGTTTGGATTCCGATATCTCGGTCAATTCTGCTTGAATCTCTCCCAAGTTTTGATATCTTGTAGCTGGGACGATTCTGAACAATTACTATCTCTTTCCGACCGGAAATGTGCCGATGCGCGCGTGCTACACATGAAATCCGCGCGTGCTGCCATACGTAAAATATGTGAAAATGTGGTAAAAACATGCCCTGTTCAATTGATCATAAATTTGAAAATCCATGTTCAGTATTTTGGTCGTTATGTTTTCGTGATAGAGTATGAGTTGTAGGTATAGTGCGATATTCAAAGTTCGCAAACCGGACATCATGACGTCATCAAATTGCCATGAAAAGCGAATATTTAATTTTGATTGATTTCATAAATTTTATATTATGTTTGGAAGGTGCAGTTGTGCTTCTATCTCCTTCGATCCCGCTCGAATACGTCTACAATTTTGATATGTTGTAGTGGAGATATTGAGGAAAAATAATATGTTCCTATTAATTTGCTCAAATAATGGCAACATTTGTTTTTCCTTTATTGCAATTTAGCATACAAATATTTCAAGAAATTCCAGGTAAGCCGTTATATTTCTTTTGTTTCGTAACTTATGGCGTTTTTAATTAGATGTTTGAAAACAGTAATTGATTCTCAATACAGCGCACATCAAATCTATGCATATAATGCGTTGCCAATTAACGAGACCAGAACACCCTCCCCAATGTTAGGGTCTTCGCCCTCATACTACATCATACAATTTTATGAAACGCCCCTCCTTCCAGTAACGGTCAAAATATTCCTTTCTTCATTCATATCATGCATGTGTGTTTCATACCATGGAGTAAACAATTTAAGAGAGGTGTGTGTTGACTAACATATCATGACGGAACATTTTATGTTACACGACCGTGTTAATGATTATTGGATGATCTATTATGTTTCAGAATATCACAAAGGTGGGATCGAGTATGCTGTGCATTAAAGGTGATTATTCCTGATTCTATGTTACACGTGTTAATGATGGTGGTGATAATTATTGAATTATCTATTATGCTTCAGAATATCACGAAGTGGGGATTAATACTTGTCTCGATAATACATTGTTTTGTTGTTTTAGACATGCATACTGACTAAATTAATGCTTTCGTGATGGAAAATGCTATATGAATTTTAGTTGTAATGAAAGTAATGAAATATACAGTTAATATATTTGTAGAAAAATATTAGGAATATATCACCAATGTGAAAAGGTAGTTTCAGTAGAGCCAGTGTGACAAAAAGCAGACTTGTATCTGAAACCTTAACCCTTTCAATTTGGAATGTGTATTATTTATGTGTTGTATTATAGTGTCCTACGGACGTGAATAAAGACACTTGTAAAAGATCATCTTGTAAGATGATCCATGGTCATAGATTAGCTCCAGTTTGGACTAGTAGAGTTCACGGGCGTATAGATCGGGGGAGGGGGTGGGATGGGTAATAATAATAATAATAATAAATTAGACTTTTAGAGCGCCAAATCCACTCTGAAGAGTGCTCAAGGCGCCTTTTAAAAAAAATTAAGAATCAAACAGAAAGGTTTTAAGGTGAGACTTAAAAGATTCAGAAGTGAGGCATAACTTTATATGTTCAGGAAGCCTGTTCCATAAATTCGGAGATGAATAAACAAACGATCTTTCCCCCAGGTTTTTGAGACTTTGAGAGGAACTAGAGAACTGGAGGTGGATGAACGTAATGATCTTGCAGGGGTGTACCTCTGAATTAATGAAATTAAATATTGGGGAGAGGAGCCATGGAACACAATGAAAAGTCAATAATAAGATCTTAAAAATAATACGTTGCTTTACAGGTAACCAGTGTAATGATCTCAAAATGGGAGTAATGTGAGTGCGCTTGGGGGATAAAGAAACTATGCGAGCTGCAGCATTTTGAAGCTTTTGAAGTTTGAGCAGCTGGTTCTGTGGAAGGTTGAATAATAAAGCGTTACCAAAGTCGAGACGGGAAGAAATTAAAGCGTGAACTAATTTTTCTGTAGCTGTCCGGGACAAGTACTTCCTAATGAACCCAATGTTTCGCAGTTGATAGCGAACTGATCGGCAAACAAGAGAGATGTGGTTAGACATAGTCATATTACTATCAAAAATAATGCCAAGATTGCGACAAGAATTTGAGAGATTGACGGTGAGATCGGAGAATAAAACAGAATCAATATGAATTTTACTGAGTTGAATTTTGGAACCGAAAAGAAGAAGAAGAAGAAGAAGAAGAAGAAATATACCCCCCTCCCTTTTTTGGGTGGGGGTGTGGGGGGGGGGGGGGGGGGGGGAGGCAATGGCCTGTACAATAATTCCCCGCTATTTTTAATAGTGGAAACAAAAATACATCTAATTTTTTTAAATACTAAATCAACCATTTGTATAGACCTTTATAATTTCCAGCTACATGTAATAAGATGTTCAGGGCATGAAGGGTACATGCCTTGCAATCAATATGGAGTTCGAACCTAGATAAACTCTGCACATGTGTCCCACATAATATTGTGTACTTCAATAAGACCCTTATTTAAGATAATTAATATGATCTTCACAATAACAAGACAAAAACAACTGCTTTTTTGGATGCTATATGAATTTTAGTTGTAATGAAAGTAATGAAATATACACTTAATATATTTGTAGAAAAATATTAGGAATATATCACCAATGTGAAAAGGTAGTTTCAGTAGAGCCAGTGTGACAAAAAGCAGACTTGTATCTGAAACCTTAACCCTTTCAATTTGGAAAGTGTATTATTTATGTGTTGTATTATAGTGTCCTACGGACGTGAATAAAGACACTTGTAAAAGATCATCTTGTAAGATGATCCATGGTCATAGATTAGCTCCAGTTTGGACTGGTAGAGTTCACGGGCGTATAGATCGGGGGAGGGGGTGGGATGGGTAATATACCCCCCTCCCTTTTTTGGGTGGGGGTGTGGGGGGGGGGGGGGGGGGGAGGCAATGGCCTGTACAATAATTCCCCGCTATTTTTAATAGTGGAAACAAAAATACATCTAATTTTTTTAAATACTAAATCAACCATTTGTATAGACCTTTATAATTTCCAGCTACATGTAATAAGATGTTCAGGGCATGAAGGGTACATGCCTTGCAATCAATATGGAGTTCGAACCTAGATAAACTCTGCACATGTGTCCCACATAATATTGTGTACTTCAATAAGACCCTTATTTAAGATAATTAATATGATCTTCACAATAACAAGACAAAACAACTGCTTTTTTGGATGCTATATGAATTTTAGTTGTAATGAAAGTAATGAAATATACACTTAATATATTTGTAGAAAAATATTAGGAATATATCACCAATGTGAAAAGGTAGTTTTAGTAGAGCCAGTGTGACAAAAAGCAGACTTGTATCTGAAACCTTAACCCTTTCAATTTGGAAAGTGTATTATTTATGTGTTGTATTATAGTGTCCTACGGACGTGAATAAAGACACTTGTAAAAGATCATCTTGTAAGATGATCCATGGTCATAGATTAGCTCCAGTTTGGACTGGTAGAGTTCACGGGCGTATAGATCGGGGAGGGGGTGGGATGGGTAATATACCCCCCTCCCTTTTTTTGGGTGGGGGTGTGGGGGGGGGGGGGGGGAGGCAATGGCCTGTACAATAATTCCCCGCTATTTTTAATAGTGGAAACAAAAATACATCTAATTTTTTAAAATACTAAATCAACCATTTGTATAGACCTTTATAATTTCCAGCTACATGTAATAAGATGTTCAGGGCATGAATGGTACATGCCTTGCAATCAATATGGAGTTCGAACCTAGATAAACTCTGCACATGTGTCCCACATAATATTGTGTACTTCACAT
>JBAMJV010008064.1:0-59253 GCA_037951105.1 Echinarachnius parma | reverse complement strand
TTTGGCTTAATTGAGTTGTGCAATACCATCCTTTTAACTGTTCCCTTTGTGATTCTGAAATCCCCATGGAATTTGTACATAGCCCACTTGGTCCAGTAGGCAAGGGGACTTCAATGTGTATGTATTATATTTATTTTACAGGGTAGCAACTTCAGTGAAGAAATATTGCAAATAAAGTAATTTTTCACAAGGTGAGGCTTGGCCACCTATTGATCCTATACACATTTGATAGTTAAAGGTACTCCTGTAAAGTGTCTAACTCCACAAAAATTAATTTGAGCTTCCACATTCTCTTCTACCGTGTTTTTTGGCTTATGGTGAGAAGAATAAAATAGGAGTAGATTTTTTCAATGCCCCTTTAGTGTGACGATATTTATCATTGATAATCATTCAGCTATAGAGCGTTTATAAACGGTCATAAACGTCATACTGTAATTTGTTGTAAAAGCTGACGCAAATTTCCGCTTTTTTAACCAGGAAAGCAGTGTTCTTTTTCAATGAAACTTTCACACATCATTCTGACATACATTATCTTACAATGATTTTGGTTTAGGATTGAAGTCTCAAATGTCATTTTGGGCAATATCTGACACTTTACAGGTGCACCTTTAATGGTCTTTGTGTTCAGTATGATAATAATATGTCTCTAGTGAGTTGATTAAATGTTTATAATAACTTGTGTTTAGCATTTCATTATCCCGGGTAGGATCATCAGTGAAGACATGACAACAAAAAAGAGTTCTGTACATGACAGCTAGTCTGACGGTTAAATTGCCGCTGGTTGTTGTTGACAATGTATCTAATGAAATAAGGGCTGTCCACTGACAACAGTCAGACTTGTTATCGCCCTAGGGATGTGATGACATTTACAATTATGCAACATTTCACCTCTAGAACAAACAAAAAACAACAACATACAGTATATTTTGTTGAGGTTTCTTAATGTCAAGACTGTCATTAAATTCTTGCTTTGCAAGTTTTAATTATTTTGTTCAGTTATATTCAGTAGTACTCAAACCCAAAGTTGTTTATTTATACTGGTTGCTCATTTGTAGTGAAGCATGGCAGGCCCGTAGCCAGGGGGGTGCACAGAAAGGTCCACTCTTTGTCGGTCTCGGGTCCACTTTTTAGCGGTCTCGGCCATCTAAACCAGTGGTCTCAGGCAACAATTGATCTTGTTGCCCCCCACCCCCCACATTTACATTGGTCTCGGCCTCGAAACAAATTTGGCGACGGACAGACCCCCCCCCCCCTCCTGCTTACACTACTCAACCAGTGGTCTCGGTCCCGATTAGTAAATTACGCACCCCCCCCCCCCTTGGAAAATCCTGGCTACAGGCTTGCATGCGGATGGGGCATGCAATGCCATAAATCAACCCCTTTCCTTGTGGCCCAGTCGGGCAAGTAAGATAAAGATTTCTCATATTGTAGTGGCCCAAAACCTGAATCTGCTGGCCCTGCACAAAGAAAATCATTAAAAAGGTGTGATATGTTTTAGTTCCCCATTTGCGCCATTACAATTTAAATAAATAAAATGTTGGTGGCCCAAAGCCAAAGAAGGGGGGGGGGGAAGGGTTGGATGTGCCCCTTCAGGAAAATAAGAAATGGGGCCATCTACAAAGTACGTACACAAATAATTGTCCGAAATTGACCCCCCCCCCCCCCCCCACCCCCGTACGCACTTTTTATGCATGTGGTTGAATGTAGCGTACGCATCACTGTGAACCGCCCTCCTCCCTCGTGTGCGTACGTACTTTGTAGATGGCCCCAATACATGATGCAGATATTAAATGTCAGTTGATTGCCTATGGTTATTGTTGACATTGTGTCTAATTAAATGAGGGCTGTCTGCTATTAAACCAATTGCCTATGGGAACCTGGTGAGGCCAGTGTTAACTCTATAGGGATTGTGCAATCTAGGATAGAATAGGTTTGGTCGCCCCAGAGATGCAGCGACATTTGATATGTTGCGATATTTCACTTTCGGGATGGACAAACTTATTGTTTTTGTTTTTTAATGTCATACTTGTTTTTATAACTAAAGAGTTCAAGTTAAGCTTATTTTTAATTTCTCCTAATTGAGCACAAAACACATTGTACAAAACAATGAAACATATGATAAATGATGATAGGACATTTAAAAAACAGACACAAAACAAGATTAAACTGGGTGGCTTGGTGATATAGATGAGGATTTTATTATAATAAAAAAAGTCTATTTTTTGTTGTAAACAGAAAGAATCAATGAAAATAACTGCATCTCCTAAAATTTGTTAAAACAATTTTTTTCATACTCAAGGTTCATGTTATGAATTGGGTTGTACTTGAATATACCACTAGATATTTTCATAAATAAATTCTTAGAAGTTGATCTTTGACCTGTGAAATATGCTACATATTTGACAGATAATTTCAGAAAACCATGAAATAGTTGAAGTTACAGCCATCTACCAGTGCTACAAATACTGCTGAATATTTTCATTGATGAATTCTCAGAAATATGGATTTTGAATATAACAGATAATTTCATTAAAAGACAAGAATTACTTTGTAATAAATAACATTCTCAGAAACAGCGGTTTCGAAGAATTTACCTTAATATAGCCTGTTGAATATGCTGAAAAATTTTACGGATAATTTCATTAAAAAAACGTGAAATAGTTCATGTAGTGAATTTCAACCATATTCCCACATGTACAGTTGAGCTGGATTACAGTTTCAACACTATCCACTTATCAGCTATTCAACCCCTAGGCTGATAGCTAGTCTTCTTAATCAATTTAATCGGTGCCAAAAATGTGGTTATGTACTTATTCTTAGAATAGGGTGTGCAGTATTAATATTGGATTATTATGCCTAATTTATCCATTACTTACGGGAACCTGGTGGACCCTGTATTGACTCTATGGGGATTGCAAAATCTAGTAGGGAACAGGTTAATGTTCCATGTCATTGCCCCATCTATCTATAATGCATGCATCGATGATGCTTTTTATAGGTGCCGTAATTTGATACTCGTCCCCGTGTTTCGTGGAATCTTAGCACTATTTTTGTGATTCCCCTTTATGCCTCGGTCACATCTTTGCGTATGTTGCTGCGTATTGCTGCGCTAGGCGGGGTATATCAATTAGCAGCCTTACCCAGCAATACGCGGCAATTTTGAAGTGAGCAGTCACACTATTGCGTATCTAGCTCGTACATGCTGCTCGTACAAAGACTGCCTAGACTCGCAGCGTAGCGAGTGGCTAGCGCAGCGGTTCGTGCTGCTGCGAGCAGTGTGCGAGCAACAGCGTGACAATACGCGCAATCATGCGAACGACAACGAGCTAAAGCGAGGTAAATCGTGCGGGAAGCGCAACTATAGGCAGTGACACGCGCATCCGCTCGTAGACGATTTGACCTTGCGTTTGCTTGCGATAGCTTAGAAAATTGTAAAACTAGCGAGCGACCAGCGCAGACCTCTGCGCTAGTCTGCGTATTGAGTACGTAGTGAGCACGTTTCATTGCGCTTTATTGGGTATGTCTGCCTATGTCTGCGTTCTGGCAATATGCAGCAATACGCAAGCCAAATATGCAAAGGTGTGACCTAGGCATAAGATACTATCGACAGCTATCGCAGACATCTTGCCTAGATGTGAAACTCATGATAATAATATACTTGATTTATATAGCGCCTAATATGATTGATAATCATCTCTTAGCGCTTTACAATGATATTATTACCCCGGTCATCGGATACAATGCAAACCAGCACACATTGTGTGCACAATCCCACTCCCTGGGGAGCATTCCTTCCAAGTGGCTCCTGGGCATTGAGAAGATCGTTCACATATTAAGGCTTTCACCTCTGACAGGGTAGAGAGCAGCAATGTGGATTAATTGTCTTGCTGAAGGACAAACGCGATGATCTAGTGTTTCATGGGAAAAATTGCACGCCACCATTGATTGACGATAAATTGCTATGACGATGAGTAGATATTATTGAATATAACACCTTGGTTGGCAGTCTTCTTAATCAATTTTATTGGTGCCTTGAATGTGTTAAAGGGGACCACCAGACAAAGAACAACACATTATTATATGTTTTGGTACCGTTTTGTGATATCAAATAGATACCAAACATTTTGCAAAGGGTTGTGTAATTCATAAACAAAGCAATTAATTTCCACCACTTACGGAACCACTGCTATTTACTGGTTCCATACGGGCCAACCATTTGCGAGTGCGCCAATGCAGCTATTCAGCGCACGTTTGTAAACAATAGATTCCCGGGCGATTCGTTCGCTCTGCACGCATTGCAATTCACCGCACACATAGCAGTCTGCGTAATTCAGACCGCATGAACGCATGCTTTAGAATGGTGATGCGTTTCCAATTATTTTTTTTTCTTTCTGGAAACATATTTTTGTGAACTTGTTGATGGAATGGAATACTAAAGATGTTACCTTTCTTTAATAAGAATATTATTTTTGGGTGGTGGTACCCTTTAATGCACTTATTTCTTAGAATGGGGGTATGCAGTATGGTTATTGGATCATATGTGTAATTAGTTAGTGTTTCATGGAAAAATTGCACTCCACCGTTTATTGATGATACATTGCTATGACAACGAGAAGATGTTATTGAATAAACATGCAAATATCAAATAACCTGCTACATCTTTTTACCATTCACGGTTCCACCAACATCGATTTATTACTGACATGATAACCTACTATACTGTGTAATAAAGATGTTTCATGGAAAATTATGATCTATATTGGTGAATTATTATACCACGATCCACAGCATTTAATTTTGTCTTTATCCAATTGTTCATCATTCACTACCTTCCCCGGCCTTGCAAATAACGATGAGGGCTTCTTTCGTTATGTAATTCTCCGTTCCATGAATAATGTAATTTGTATATTTATTGTCTATGTCACAATTCAGCAATGTCAGTTAACAGATCAAAACCTTTCAAATGAGTGAAAGAAATCTTAAAGTGATACCAGTAAAGTGTCAGATATTGCACAAAATGACATTTGAGACTTCAATCCTATATCAATATCATTGTAAAATAGAATTGAAAGATTTGTGAAAGTTTGAAAGAAAACGAACACTGTTTACCTAGTGAAAAAAACAAATATTGAGTTCATATTTTATCACCGAATACTGATGGCCTGCCGTAGATTTGTCGCAGTAATAATCATCCGTTTGACGATATCCGCACCCGTGTATGTTTACAGACGGTACAGAATTCATGGAATTTGTGCGCGCTCGGCTCAAAGTTCAGTCGGGTCGGGAAGGTTTCCCACGCGCGCTGGCCGGGGGGGTTCAGCTACGAAAATTGTACTTTTTATCAAAAGCGTTGCTAACGCTTTTGAAATAATGATTTTCAATGATAATTATCTTCATACTAAAGGGACATTTGAAAAAATCTAACCCTATTTTATTCTTCTCTTACCATAAGCTAAACAACACGGCAGAAGAGAAACGAGGAAGCTCCAAGTATTTTTCGTGGAGTTAGACACTTTACAGGCATCACTTTAACCCATTGCTTACGGGAGCTGGGTGGGCTATGTACAAAGTCTATGGGGATTTCAGAATCTCGTAGTGAACGGGTTAAATTCAACATTTTGATAAATGTATGAAGAGAAGTTTCATAACCTACATTGTAGGTATTATTTACAAATAGAGGTGTCGATTTCGGGAGTATTTACCTCCCGGGACTCGCGCTAAATTTTCGGGCGAGTCACGGGTACCCGAAATTTACCCATTTGTTGATTTCGCGATCATTCAAGTGACAAAAATGCAGCGCATTTTTGTCACTTGAATGAACTTGATAACTCTTGCGTTCAATGAGGGGACTTTTGCTTTTTTTTCGGGATATCGAGTATTGATTTTTGCGCCCGGGACTCGACATTTTTCGGCGGGACCCGGGTACCTGTGACTCGTCAACAGCACTATTTACAAACATATTTTAGTAGAAAAAAGAGCAAAATTATTCAATTAATCTTATTTCATGAACACCAACTCTCTTTTTTCTCCAAAGAATGTAGACCTGCGTCGTGGATACATTAAAAAAACACACTTGCATCATCTTCTCTCGATTTTGGTAATCCAAAAGTATTCAATTATCTACCACCAATGCTCATCCAGCAGATTTGCAGCAGTTCGCAGTATAAAGACCTACAATTAGAAGCTAAATTAAACAAGAAATCATTACAAGTTTCATGATTTCACACCATCTCTCTCATTTTCTCTGATTTTGGCCACTGGATAGAATAGGCAAGGACAAATATGTCTTAGTAACATGAGTATTTGATCACTGACCTCATTAAAATTTGCCACCTTAAAGGCCCAGTCCCATACTGATGATTTTCACGACGACTCGCAACGACTCGCAAATTACTAGAACGAATCGACCTGATTTAGTCACGGTTTTGGGCATGGGCGTAGCGACTTACGTAATACCTATTCATCAGGGGGGATGAATGAATAGATCATCCCCCCAGTTGAATGGGTATCAATAACAGATCTACGCCCATGGTTTTGGGGAAGAACTGATACGATGTAATACGATGCAACACAACCTAAGCGATTTTCTCGACGAACGTCAAATCGTTGCGATTCGCCGTGAAAATCGTCAGTATGGGACTGCGCCTTTAAATAAGATGCTAATAAGAAAACAAACAATGTAATAAAATGAATCTATTGTTCTTCTGCTTTCTTTAATCCATGAACATGATTTCTTTCTTATTATCTTTTACAGGCCGGTGGATAGAACGGGTGAAGACATAGACATTATTTACTCGCGTCTGAGCAACCTGAAAGTATTCAATCGCCTGCCGCCGATACTTATCCAGCAGATATGCCGTTGTTCACAGTATGAGGACCTCGACAAGGAAGTGACATGTAAGTCAGACATCATTTAACCCATTGAAGATTTTGATTTATTTTTGTATAATAATAATAACATGAACATGTATATAGCGCAGCTACTATATAATACATGTGTATACTCTACTGCGCTTAAAATGATTATTACTCATGTTTATCAGGGGGGTGTTTCACTAATCACTAAAAATTGATCTTTAGCAACTTCTAAATCACTAAAAATCAATCCTAAAATCGATTTGAGTGTTTAGTGAAACACTCTACAGATACAGTTCCAACCCACACATATACCTTCTCAACTCCCCGGGGAGCATACTAGCTATGCTGCCAATGGTGGGCGCAAAGGCTAATTCACATAAACTGTATTCTCCATTGACCACAGCTTGCTTTTTTTCAGGATGGATCTGGATCAGTCCATAATGGGTTAAATTTTCCTTATTTTTTATATTGAAAATTTGAGTATACGATTTATTTGTGAGCACCCATTTTCCACAGACTTCAGCCCCAACAGGGTATATCCTTGACACCAACCTCTTTGGGATAATAAATGAATATCGATATAGTCAAGTACATCTTAATAAGGGATTCCATGAAGATGTCTCTTATGTCGGTATGTGGGAGGCATTTTATTTGTAAAGCACCTATTTCCATCAATTTCAGCCACAAATTTATCGAACCCACCAACCTCTATGGATCTAGAAAAGGATTGGAGGTCAAATTTCAAATATAAGAGAGCAATACATTTATCTGATGAGTTGTTTTCTACAAAAAGTGTTTTTATGGAATCCATTTTTTATTTGGAGAGCACCCATTTTCCATAGATGGCCCCTACCCCCAAAATACATCCTGAACTGTATTATATCCATTGGGATGATATTTACTGAGATAAAGGAAATGGCTCGAGAGAGAGAGAGAGGGAGCCAAATTACTATTCATGTCACTGTCTTTCCACGTTAAGCCCTTGTCACATTTCACCGAATAGCGTTAACAGACGCCCGATGGAGAACCAAACAAGTTTTCAATCCGTTTGTCTCTGTTCGTATGCGCTCCTTGTCCTTGTCTATTCCTTGTCAGGCAATGATCGTTGTTCTACCCGGCATAATGTTTTTTGCATGAAGCAATAGAGACGACTTTCACCACCGGATAATTTGATTTGGCAAATTTTCTATCCGTCGTGCATCCGTTTCAATATCCGGTGATATGTGACATTGACAACACCCTAAGTACTATTATTATGGGACAGGGAAGTATTTTAGATGAGGAAGCAGTTTGCGATAAAAATAACCTCTCTTTTCTGAGAATGTGACACGTACGTCCTTCAACATTTCCAATGTAGGAAGCCAAGTGAATCATCCATCGTTACGCAAATCTAGTAACATTGTTGAAAAGTGCAAAAAGTGATGAATGGTTAAAGGGTACCACCACCCAAAAATAATATTCTTATTATAGAAAGGTAACATCTTTAGTATTCCATTCCTTCAACAAGTTCACAAAAATATGTTTTCAGAAAAAATATATAATTGGAAAACGCATCACCATTCTCAACCATGCGTTCATGCGGTCTGAATTGCATGTGCGGAGAGCCAGAGCGCTCTGTGCAGAGCAAACGAATCATCCGGGATTCTATTGACGTACGCGTGAACGCATTGGCGCACTCGCAAATGCTTGGCCCGTGTGGAACCAGGAGATACAGTGGTTCCGTAAGTGGTGGAAATTAATTGCTTTGTTTATGAATCACACAACCCTTTGCAAAATGTAGGGTATATATTTTGATATCACAAAACGGTACCAAAACATATAATAATGTGTTGTCCTTTGCCTGGTGGTCCCCTTTAACAAAATGTTTCTAGTTGCGATCTGATACATCCACTAAGTAATATGTGAAATCTTCTTGTTCAAAAGATGTTAGCCAAATAATAAGTGAAAATGCAAAGTAATATTCGCAAACTCGTTGCACTGACTTGTACATAGTTTTAACTATCCAGTAGATAGTTATAAGTCTGAACACTTCAATTGTACATGTCTTTATAACGAGGGAAAAATTTGGAAAACCAAAAGCTGTTTGATGCTTCTATTGGTAATACGATACAATGAGGTATGTGAGGACTGCTAGAGTTCCAAGTGAGTTTTGAGGATTACTAGATCCTAAATAATTAGTCTTCAGGTGTGAAAAAGGTGTTTTTTTTTTTTTTAGTGGTACAAAATACAGTAGATATCTTCATTTTTCTGTGGTGAATATTTGTCTCTAATGGAAACCACATGCAGTCTATTTGTGCAAGCATTTACTTTACCCATTGCCAATGGGAACCTGGTGGGTCAGGCTATATACATCTTATGACTGGGATTGCAAATGACTGACCCCTTTATTTCCAAGAAGGCATGCAGAATTCCTCCCAGGCAGTCCGGCCATTGAATCAGCGTAAAACAAACGCTAGATACCACCATGCATCCATAAAATGATTCAGTGGTCATTCAGTGGATTGTTTGGTCAGACTGATCATTGGAAGAGGGGGGGGGGGGGGGGGGGGGGCACACATTATGTTTTTCTTTATTTGTATACAGATTTCCTCTTTATGTATTTTATTGTTTGGGGCTAATTATTGGGAGGGGGGAGGGGACACGTGCCACACCTTATGTATTTCTTTATTTGTACACAGATTTCTGCCTTATGTATTTGATTGTTTTGGGCTATTTGGGGGCACGTGCCCCCCGCCCCCCTTTGCACCCCCCACCTTTATCCCCTTGTTGCTACGCCACTGAAATGATTTTTCCTTGGGGGCAAACACAGTGGTTGAAAGATTGAGTCGCTGTCTTAATTTGGCCTGTTGGATGATGATTAATTGAAGAATTTCTCACCTCCATGTGTGTGTGTGAGTGTGTGTGTGTGTGTGTGTGTGTGTCTGTCCTCGCAAAAATGACAAATGAGCATGTTTATATAGCTCCAGGCGGCTGTCTGAACTTTATGAACATCAGAGTTCACAGTTATTAGGACAACGTGTAACATGCACAGAAAAAATTTACCTTGCATTAATGATACATATACACTGTGTATTATCAGGAAAGTACGCTTTCTGAATAATTTATTGTTGTGAAAATAGGGGGTAATCTTTTATTCTTCAGAATCACTTCAACACGTTATGGATTGAACTCTGGGTTTTGCCTTTCGTTTTTTAAGAAGGATTTTTAAATATAAAAATAGAAATATGTAATAAGGCCGAGAGGGTCTAAACTTTATCCAAATAAGTTTACGATTTGATAATGATGCACAGGATAGAATGATCAATGGGGCTAACAGTGAATATGGGAAGTCTTCTACTATGTACATTTATGTTTTCAACAGTAATTTTTTACGGATGTTTTAATTGCCATTTTTAAAACAAGGCATTAATTGTAAACTTCATCCGTGATCTTGTAGCATATTAGACAATCGACAGATGTTTTTATTGCCATTTTTTAAAAACAAGGCATTGTAGACTTCATCCCGTGATTTTGTAGCACATTAGACGATAGATAGTGTGGAGTTGTCAGATCAGCACATGTAAGCCCCAGGTTTTACCAAATTTCACACTTTTCTTGTCAGAATTTGTATATAAACAAATTAGTTTTTTATTTCTAACATTAATTTTTACATCAAATTTTTGGAAATTAGGCATTGTAGAGTTCATCCATGATTTTTTTTTAGCAATTAGATGATCGATAGAGGGGAATTGTCAGATCGGCACATGTATGCCCCAGATTTGAACTAACTTCACACTTTCCTTGACAGAATTTGTATATAAACAAATTAGTTTTTTATTTCTAACATTAATTTTTACATCAAATTTTTGGAAATTAGGCATTGTAGAGTTCATCCATGATTTTTGTTTAGCAATTAGATGATCGATAGAGGGGAATTGTCAGATCGGCACATGTTTGCCCCAGATTTCACCTCACGTCACACATTTCTTAAATTCTTTCCGGTATGAATCAAAGTCTGCATCATCGTATTACTTTATAGAATTTTTATCAACATAGTTTTATTTCTAACCTTAATTTTTACATTGACATTTTTGGTACCGAGGCATTGAAGGCTATGCATCCGCGATGATTTTAAGCATAATGACATAATGATAGCATATTAGATGATCCATCGAGGGGAATTGTCTAATCAGCACTTGTGTGCCTCAGATTTTACCTAACTGCGCACCTTACTTCACAGAATTTTGATGAGCACACGCGTAGTTATGCCCGTTTGCCATGGAAGTCTTCACGTTTTTTTTTCAGTGGTTATATGAGTTAAACAGATGGTTACTTTACCCACTCAATTATAATCTCATTAAAATCCCTGATTCAATTAGTCATAAACCATGCAATTGTCATTTGTTGACATTAATTTGAATTGGAAAATGCAGAGAAATGAACTGAAACTGTATGCAATGATTTTTCTTCATATAGGACAACATCAATTGTTCATAATAGGTAACCCTAAAACTCAAATTAAAATGCTACTGCACTTGTTACATACATGTAATGTACATATATAACGACTGTCCATTCATCTACTGTCTACTCATCTCTAAGCAAGGAAACCAATATCATGTATCCATGCATGCAATACCACAATCTTTCCATATATATATACAAACCCCTCCTAGACATACATGTATCACTGCTGTTTATTTTGCTCCGTGGCATTTGCAGAAACTAGGCCAGGGCAGAAACACAGAATCAGCATTTGTCCGCATTGATTTAGCCCACCATTTATGATGATTCTGCGTTTGAAGCTAAAACTCAGTTGCAAGGCTAGAGTCAAATCTAAAGGGGAGGGGAGGGGTAGATTTAGGAACGTTTTTTTTTTTTGGGGGGGGGGGGGGTTTAGGGTCGAGGTGAGGAGGTGGTGGAAGAGGGATGTTAATTGTTTTACATGAGTTAGATAATTTGTGCCCCAAATGCAATTTGTGTGATATACCTTTTCGATTATTGTTGCCTATGAAGGAGGGGTGGGGATGGGGTGGGGCAATATTGGCAATATTGCACTCCATTTCTGCCCCCCCCCCCCCCCCGCATTATCTATACAATGCTATTTTACTATGGATGTATGTAGCATTTGTCCACATTGATTTACTTCCACATTTATGACACTCTGTGTATGACCCTAAAACCTTGACTGGGGGCAGCCACCTTTTGACATCTATGAAATTGATATTTTCAGATTTAATGGTTCTAGCAGAAAATCTTTCTTTTTTGCTTGTTTATATTAATGATTTTTTTTCCTTTTCTTTGCCTCTTTTTGTTTCTCTCTTTTCAAGATACCTTTGATGCTGTAATGGCATTAGCAGACTTAAAAATGTTTAACTTGCTATTTTTGTTTGTATTGTACTTTCAATTATAATGGCATTAGCAGTGATTTTTTATGTTCTCTCTATATAATGTGTTTATTCATTGTTTTTTCTTTTCTTCTGAAAGTGAGAAATGCTTACTAGTACTTCATGATTTTGATAAATTTGCAGCTTTACCTTCAACCCTTTCCCCCTTTGACTATCTGTCTGTCTGTCTGTTTTGTTGGGACAGTCTCTGTCTTAAAGGGTACCACCACCCAAAAATAATATTCTTATTATAGAAAGGTAAAATCTATACTATTCCATTCCTTCAACAAGTTCACAAAAATATGTTTTCAGAAAAAATATATAATTGGAAAACGCATCACCATTCTCAACCATGCGTTCATGCGGTCTGAATTGCGAAGACTATATGTGTGCACAGCCAGAGTGCTCTGTGCAGAGCGAATGAATCATCCGGGATTATATTGACGTACGCGTGAATAGCATTGGCGCACTCACAAATGCTTGGTCCGTATGGAACCAGGAAATAGCAGTGGTTCCGTAAGTGGTGGAAATTAATTGCTTTGTTTATGAATTACACAACCCTTTGCAAAATGTCGGGTATCTATTTGATATCACAAAACGGTACCAAAACATATAATAATGTGTTGTCCTTTGCCTGGTGGTCCCCTTTAAATCTTCCTCTCTTTTTCCCTCTCCTATGCCTTTTCTACCTCTTTCTTTCCATCTCCTTTCTGTAGAACCTATAACCTTATAATCTTTTAAAGATATGATATATGGAATGGTTATTTGGTCATTGTCAACTTGTCAAGACCACTTTTCCCCCCAAAGCTGTCACAAGAGCCACATCATTTTCCCCCAGACTAACTGTTATTGAAATGTTTTTCTCATCCTACTGAAAAAACAAAATGTTTTTAAAGACTTTGATGCATGATCAGCAAGAATAACAAACCCAATATAAAGTGTTCTCAGAATACAAGTTAACCCAGTAAGCCTTCTAAATATTATTTGTTTTCTTATATTTTTTCTGAAATCACAATTAAAAACATTACAGAGTATAGGAAAAATAATAATACATGTTAATTCTGTGAATATAAATATCATTCACTGAATATAAAAATTGCTCATTTATCATTTAAGAGGAATAACAATTCTCTCCTGTTTTAGCTTCTAAATAGTTAATTGATCTATAATTATAAGAGTAATTATCCTAACCTCAATGATAAACCTCCTTCTGTTTCAGTCTGGAGTGACGTTGATACTGGTATTTATTCAACAAAATGTCACATTCACAGCTAAAAGCTGAATTGCAGCGTCATTTACAACACTATTTACAAACATGGAAATAACATTCATGAATTCACGATATAAAGAAACGTTGATATATTAATTTATACAATAATTAATGAAATAAATCATAAGATATGCTTACGACTTAACATCATCTTTAAGGTATTGGGGTACATGACTCAGATTGTAACAAAAAAACATATGAATAACTTGATACAATTTATCTTGTTCATATTCAAACTTCATGCTGCTGGTTAATTTATTATATAGCCCACGTGCAGCAAAACGTCCCATCCCATGCATTCGTTATTTCCCTACAGCCCCATTCATAGAAAATGATGTAGTTTCTCTCCTTCATTTTACTTCATTGACTCGAGGCAAATGGCCTGACATACATTTTTAGTGATTCAGAAATCAAGTACTTTAAGAGTGAATTGAGTTTCACACATGCCCACATCTGTCATAAACATGCAGGCATTGAATAATTGTGCTTAAAAGATATGGATGGCTCAAAAGGGACCCCTAATACAGAAATCTAATACTAGTAAGTATGTTGCTAGCTAGCAACTAGCTTGCGGCTAGCTTGTGACTAGCTAGCCGCAAGCTTAATAGGCGATCTCTGCCGAATTAAGCTTGCGAAAATATATCCGCACGCTTATGACACGCTTAAAATCTGTAGCACGCTAAAACATTCAGCATAGATTGCCCATTAACCCGTTGCTTATGGGAACCGGGTGGGCTATGTACAAAGTCTATGGGGATTTCAGAATCTCCTTATGAACGGGTTAAGCTCATTGCCCCTTGCTAGCCACTAGCTAGCTGCAATCTAGCCGCAAGGCTTGAGGCACGCTTAAGATTTCTGTAAGTGTGAATACATATTTTGAATATAAAACATAAACAGGCACCATGTGCAGGCTTGCAATATTTGTTTCATGATTAGTTTAGGAAATGAACTTTGAAAATGGGAAATCATGTAACATCAGCAAAATCTAATCTGGAAATAATATGCACATTACATACTTTATCTGCAGACTGTCCATGTATGTGTAAGGTCTGCATTTACAAATGTCTAAATATAATTCCTATTAAATGTCCTACCTCATTTCTCAGTTTTTTTGTTCTAGCTGCTCACCCTTGTTGTAATAAATATACCCCTGCCCTCCCCTTCGCATTATATTGCCAAATCTGTTTCATCTCGCTCACTTACCCAACACACGTACTTCCCTCTGCGTTGTTTAACCCGTAGTGCGTGCGGTCAGTTTGGACTGCCGTTTCTAATTTAGAGGGAAATACACTTCATTGCGGTCTAAAAATACCATGATCTGAATCTTGGTTGGAAAAAGGAATCGTTTGTAAATTGATCATCCTAGGAAATAAATAGCTCTGGAACGTATCCCTTTAAATAAATGAATGTACAATCAGTGCAAGCCGTCATTTCTTTTTTACAGCATTTATACTTACACAAGCCTCCACACTAACTTTTCTGTTCTGGCCTGTTTGGGCATGTAAAATACATTTTGAAATGTTTCTTGCCCTAATATAAAATTTACTTGCCTTCTTTACTTCTAGATGAGATTTACATGTAAGAAATTACACTTTCTCTCATAGTTTAACAATAATTCAGTTGCCCAATCGGGCAAGCAAACTAGAAAAATTTATGAAATTTTACTTGCCCGACAACATTGGTGTGCAATCCGTCAAATCACACATTGTCCAGTAAATTTTCTTAGAATCTTAACCTATTCCCTTTGAGTTTCTGAAATCCCCATAGACTTTGGAAATAACCCACCCGGTTCCCATTGTCAAGGGGTTCAAAGCCACCATAAAAGCATCCTTTTAACCCATGGTGCAGTTAGGGTATACAGACATCCATACTCTTTGCCATATGGGCAAGTCCGTATGAGAGAAGGCAAAAACACCACATCTCAAAGTTGAGCAATCTTCCCTAAATCAAACTGTTATCGATAGAGGAAAACTTGAATTTTAGGAAACTGAAAACCATTTGTGTATAGCTCTATTGGTTTTGCAAATATTTCTGCTTGAATTGAACAGAAATTTATGACCTTTTATTCATAAATCAGCTTCATTTCATGAAAATGAAGTGAATCTTTTAATTCAATGATTGTTTCTGCTCTTTTTCTCATATTTTCCATACAATGTAGCAACAATCACAAATTGTAAAGCATGGGCAGTAACTTCATTGCATTTTTTTTTGGAGAAATTTTTGAAATCTATGCATATTTGATCGTAATTCCGTTACGATAAAACGTAATAAGTTTTTCTCAATATCTTATTACTTGTTCTTTAGTCATGTCATTGTGAATTCTCTTCCTTCACCACAGTCCTAAGAACTTCCAACATAATTTTCTGAAATAATGTCACTACTTTTTCCAAAATTGGCGTAACGATATTAGTAATTCCGTTACGTAACGGAATTACACGCACATGGTTTGTAAGGTATTGAATGATATTGCTGAAAATTTAAAAAATTCTTGTTCTCAATATAGAAATACCCTTTAAATAGCATGAACTGTAGCCATGTAGACAATACGTCATTATACAAGTACTGTACAATGTTACTTTATGTGACTCATTGTACCACATGCTTCATATTGCATCAATGGTGATTTAACTAAATTGATACACGATAGATAATTTCTCTAATCTCTCCATGAACATAATAGAGATGATAATGTTCTATCATTAAATTAGTTTCCAGCAAGAACCACTTGACTAAAATTATGAAGATGCAGCAGATTCATGTTTGTACTTAAGAAGGTAAAAACAAAAACAATACATTTTTTTTTTAAATATCCAGTGATTAGTATGACACTGGTGCTACATTTATTTTCTCACATTAATTTACATTCATGTATTTTAAGATATAAATCATACCTTCAACTTTCAAGGAGATTTAATATTAATAATTTTGTAATTGTATGTAGATTTGAATATCATTGATCAGTTAAAGGCTCATAACTTATCATTAATTACGTAAATTTGTATTAAACTGAAGCATATATAAAATTAAACATAAATACAGAATAGGCTTCAAGATATTCAAAACTAAACATAATACAGGCTAAGATACACATGTTTTATTCATTATCATAAAGTCAGAATACATTGAGTGTTCAGTGTGCTTCTGTATGCAGATCAAAGAAGAATGATGTACAAAGTATTTGCATTTTCAAATGGGAATTCCTAAAGGTGTCTTTAATTTTTGGCAATTCCATATTTATATTTTATATGTTAACTTTTTGTCTGAGGATCATACACGTTTATATCCGATATACATCTATACACGTATTTCATGGAATGGATGAAAACGCATTCCAAATTGATTTGAGAGTTAATTAAGATCAATTTAGGATGAATTTTTAAAAGAATAATTTTAGAATATAACAAGAGTTTATATACAAATCTTGATTTTCTTGTAATTCTGTTACGCACACACATAACTTCAGGATTTGTTCTGGTCCTTATGTAAGAGCTTGT
Organism: Echinarachnius parma; assembly: GCA_037951105.1. NCBI lineage: Eukaryota > Metazoa > Echinodermata > Echinoidea > Clypeasteroida > Echinarachniidae > Echinarachnius > Echinarachnius parma. The sequence goes on along the minus strand of JBAMJV010008064.1, from coordinate 42,265 downwards.
GATGAACAATGCATACACATTCTTTACTAATGACTATAAGCAGAAAAGCAGAAAAATGTAACCAAGAAATTGCATTTTCATGGGTGGATTTCACAGGCGTAATTCCGTTACAGTGACATTCGTTTGTCTTAAGGTAATTTCAGAGGTTAAAATAGATCATTTCTGGAAAAAAAGATGTACCAAATTCAAGTTTGTAACTTAAATGATAAGTTTGTATTACCAATGAAGAATTTGTTGTGGTAGCTTTTGCAGAAAATCATTACATAGTTAGTGTTGAATGAAAGACCCCTTTCCGTTATGATTGTATTTTGGTCTCTGGATGCTACAGTGTTATAGATTTGTAACAATCTTGGGTTCTGTTGTACCTCTAGTCTAGTACCCCTGCCAGTTAATAAAGTTTTAAAAACTGTGAAAGTGAAAGGAATTTTAAATATGATTAAGAAAACAAAGCTAAAAATCACTTATTTGTCATTCTGTAACAGTGGAATTACCCATTCACAATGCATTTCCGTTCACACAGATTTCCAATATTCAGGAAGTTTACGAGGCTTTATAGCATTGAAAGTTGAATGATTTGACCTGTTTGTGATTTGTAATTGTTTAAATGTTGCTTGATATTGATTATGTGCAGTTATTTAGCATTTCACATAATGTAGTACATTTTTTTTCACAATTTAGCCATTTTTCTTGAAGTAAAGGAAAAATTCTAAAATGTTGCTTTTTTTTTCTTCAAATATGGTTATTATTGTCAAATTATTGATTTTTGAAAAGTATTGAAGCTAAAATGTGAATTCTTTGTTGTTCATGTACCGATTTGTGGAAAATTGATTTCACTGCTTAAGTTGTGTAATTCCGTTACACACATTAGTGGACATAGTTCCTAGGATTTTTCTTTCATTAAATTGATGCAATCCTTTTTAATTTCTTGCCTACTAATATGAAGCTGAAAATAAACCGAAATAAAGCTGGATTTTAGCAATAGTTTTTTCAAATTTCACTCTTATTTGTAATTTGGCCATATTTTCATTTATTTTACACATAACAAGTTCAAAAATTGCTTTACAGATATGTCAAATTATGGTTTATATTCAAGTGCTAGATAGCCTTGATGTTTGCATTAGCATGTAAGAAAAGTTGAGTGCAAAATAATTGAGTTTTCCTTGTAACTTTCAGAGATGTAATTCCGTTACAAATTTGTGTAATTCCGTTACAGTGGTCTTTTTTCAAAAAAGTGAATTTGTGAACTTATCATTGTGTTGTTTATGCACGTACTTGTTCCAAAATGAAGTTGACATTATCAAGATAGAAAAAATACATAAAATCAGTTTCAAAGTGTCTTATATTTCAGAGAAACTCAATGCAAACTTGTAGCAAAAAAAAAACTCCATTCTCCGGTAATTCCGTTACGGTCACACATATTGGTCTAGTGTGCAACAACACATGGAAGATATAAAACCATTTCCCTATCATGTTGTAGCCTGGTTACCCGTGCAACTTATATAAGTATCAAAATTTACTTAAGTCATGAGAATATTGCGCAGGGAATGAAATAATGAGCAAAAAACGTCTCTGAATGTAATTCCGTTATGGTGGAATTGCCCATATCTACTAAAATACTGTTCTCTTGTATCCTCAACTGTGATTTGGTATGTACTTGATTCATTACTCCGGCCATGCGACCGATCAAATCACAGATTTGTAAGTTTCTTCGATTCTCAAGCCACCATAAAAGCATTCCTTTTATAACCCATGGTGCAGTTATAGGGCAGACATCAATTACTCTTTGCAGTATCTACTACTACTACACGTACATCGATCATCCGTGATTTAGCTGAGGTCATAGATTTGATTCATTTCTTTCGCCATCCAATTGCTCAAATTTGGAAATTTCTTTGAATCTAAGTATCTAACGCCACCGTAAAAAGCATCCCTAAATGTCTAGGTCACAAATGCTCCGGGCGCAGTACGATTTTTTTAACCTAGTACAGCAGAATTTCTATGATTTCGTGGAGTTGGGATATCATACGATGTCTGCGATACCTTGGTGTAGCGGTCACATACTCGCCGGGGACCGTACAATGATTTTGGCAGTTAAATCGCACGGCTCCTGTACCTACAATCTGAGCGCTCGTACGGACGCCTTACGGGACCCGTACGGGCATCGCAAGATACCCTTTCGATATCGTCCGATTTGAGTGGCCCCAAATTCAGTCGCAAAATCGTACGATATTCGGGAAAATGCTACGGTGTCTGTGCTGGGCCCGCGCAGTGCCCTTGCGGTGCCCGTGCGATGCTCTCTACGACGTGTCTATGGGCTTACGATGCATTTTTTGTTCTAACTCTGCGTTAAACAATTTTTTGACATCGTACGGCGAGTAAAAACGGCGACCGCACGATAACCACGGCACCCTTGCGCCGCAAGATTCGCAAGATTCCCGCAAGATTTCACCTAAAAGTGGCATCGTATGGGCGCCGTATCCCAAATCGGAGCATTTGTGACCTAAGCATTACCCATCTTGTAGGCAAATTGATCCTCACTTACTCTTAATGTATGTTAAATATACATGTATTCAATTAATTACTTGTGCCAGACAATCCCTCAAATCACAGATTTAGAACTTTCTTTAAATCTTAAACCATCATAAAAAGCATCCCTTAAGCCAGCCTGTAGTCAAATTGACTTACTCTTTACGCCATATACTACATCTAAATATAATTATTTGTTCATCTGTGATTTATGATATATATTTGATTCATTACTTGTGCCAGACAATCCCTCAAATCACAGATTTTGAAGTATCTTTGAATCTAAAACCACTGTAAAAAGCACCCCTTAACCCACCATTCACTTGTTTCAGACCACCCCCCCCCCCCCCCCCCCCACCCCACCATTACTCTTTATGGCATTTAATACTGCAGACCCATGTATGTTCACCCATGATCTCTGGTATATTTGATTTCTTACTTAAGCCTTGCAATGCCTCTAAGCACAGATTTTGAAGTTTCTCGGAATTCGAGAGAGCCATATATCCCTTTAACCCAACGTGTAGTCAGGTCAGACCCCCCCATTTTTCTTTACGGCATAAACCATGTACATTACGTCTATATATGCTCCATGCTTATCTGTGATTTAGGGCATATATTTGATTCATTACTTGCGCCGTCCAATCCCTCAAATCATACAATATTTGATTATGCTGGCGCTGGCTTGTTCGCCGCTATAGTCTTCAAATTCAGGTTGCTTGAAGTACCACTTACTGAGGAAGATACATGTACATGTATAAAACACATACAGTGTAGCCAACAATTATTTGGACACCCTGAAAAATAGGAAACTAACTATTTTGATAATTTTTCAAAAATGGTCAAGTATATTTTATCTTGATTTCAACAAAGCAGCATCTAATAAACACATACAATGAATTTTAGGCAGCTTTTTACCAAACATTTTCTTCAAAATTTATTCTAGCATCATTTAAATTAAAGTGATTTTTCCAAGGTGTCCAAATAATTCTTGGCTACACTGTATATCCTATAGGCCTAAGCTCGAGATAGCAACTGGTTAAAACAGTTATTGGGAGTGGATTTGCTTTCTTTGCGGATATTTGTTTTACTTTGTGTAAATTTGTCTAACTTTGTCTAATTCAACAACAATTTTTTCTAGTTTCTTGCTCCTTGCTGTTTACATCTTATGAATATAAAAAATGAACTTTGCAAAAGCCTGTATCTAACATCACAATAAGGTAATTCTGATTTTTTTTTCTCTACTGTCAACTTCTAAACTAAGTTTTATCATGTACAAAATTATGCCCTCCAACTGAAGGTAGGGCGGGGATAAAATGAAAAGACAATAATGACTTGTTGTTGTTGGGAGGAAGTGTGTCTTGAATCAAGGCTATTGTACTCTTCTCACACGTCAATAATGACTAATAAGAACTAGCGGAGGGAGCAAACGTCATGTTGCTCGCGCCCTAGCTATTATTCATCTCAAACGAAGTCAAGCGGCATGATTTTCATTTCGTTTTTTTCCTTTCATCTATTTGAGAAAAAAATTATTTGGAAAAAATGGACAGTATTCAAAGGTTTGCAGAAAAGAAAGAAAGGATTTATTAGATATTTTGATTATATTATCAGTTCATTAAATAGTACAGTAAATTTGACCCCCCCCCCCCCCCCCCCATTTGAAAAAAAGATATTTAAATCATAGCTTCCATATATCTCATTATATGCAACCAAAAAAGCCTGCTAGCTTTGATGCATATACAAGGTCATTTTAGGATGACGTGGCTAAGAAATAATATACTTCATAATATTAAGTTGCTAACTAGGTTTATAACGTAGTGGGTACCAAATGCTTACCCAGCTAACCCTATTTGGGGACGAGGAAAACTGTATCATTTGAAATACACTTAACGTGGAACTAAGCTAGCAGGGTTTTATGGATATGGGCCCAGGTATTACCGTAAAACTCCGTGTATAAGACGCACCCGTGTATAAAACGCACCCCCAACTTTCACAGAAAAAAAAAAAAAAAAAAAAAAAAAAAAAATGCTCATACCACTGGGCTAGGGCATGCCAATAGCTTAATGTTGAATATAACATTCATCAACATCATTTTCTCACATAAAAATAGTGGTTAGTACACAAATTGCACATTTATTGAGCAGTAACTCTGGTGCTCATAAATATTCATATGAATACTCACTAAATATAATGCAATTTTCTAAATTTACTAACAACTATTTTTAATTATGAGCAAAATTGATAACCACTGGTTAGAAAATTGCATATTTAATTAGTAATGCTGCTCACGAATGTATTCATCATTAGCAGCAGTATTACTGCTCAATACACTTGCAATTTTTACATCTGTAACCAATATTTTCTGTGTTAGAAAAAGGTATATCTTGCTGAATGCTACAACTGACAGCAAGCTCTTTTTTTGTTGTTGCTATACCTGTGTATAAGACGCACCCCCCACTTTGAAAATTTTCCGACGGAAAAAAAGTGCGTCTTATACACGGAGTTTTACGGTAATCAGTTTATTTGATAGTTCAGTAAATTTCACCACCCCCCCCCCCCACCACCAAAAAAAAAAAATATATATATAATGTTATCTAGCTTCTCCTTAATTGCAATCAAGTATAACAGAAAGAGAGGTGTGGCACAAGAGTAGGCTAACATTTAGATGTTCAGGACGTCAGAAAATTGGTAAATCGTCCAGGCAATTGAATGACAGAATACGTAATATATTCATATTTATGTGCGTCATTTGTGTGAGTGAGATGTGGTGATAAGCTACTCAATTGCAATGTTTCAACAAAAAAGGGTCAGTACTAGAAATTCAATATTGCATACACTAGTTGTTGCTATGTTGCCATGTTGTTGCTATGTTGTTATGTCGTTGCTAGGTAAGGCAATCCTTCAGGTTGCCAGGAACAACACTTACTTCTGGCCTATGCAATTTATGAAATCCGTCTACACAGTTTTATTCCCCCAAAACGGGGAAAAACAACCTGATTTCAAAATTTAAATTGATATATTAAAGATAAAGGACATTTTCTAATAACAACCTTATAAAGATTGTTTCTTTCAGACAAATAAATCAATGAGATGTAAGAGGGAAAATATTAGAAAAGGTTTGAAATATATATATATATTTTGTGTGTGTGTGTGTGTGTGTATATGGGTGCGTTTGTAAGGACCGTCAATCAGGGATACACACAAGTTTAAACACCGGCAAAACGGGGATATTCCGGAAACCGGGCATATCCCCGGTTTCCGAACAGGGGGGTATAGTGCTTCAGGGATCGTCTTAAGGGCTGTACTGTATGGTATTATGATTTTTTAAGGATATCCCTTATATATGCCCGTTTTGCACGTTTTTTTACATAGTGGGTGTATAAGTGTGTGTGTGTGTGTATGCAAGTGAATGTGTGTGTATTTTTAAACCCACACATGGGGCATATTGCCATGTTTACACGCCAGCAAACCGGGGACAAGCCAAACATCATTAAACAAACGGGCATATCCCCGTTTGAAGGTGTTAAACATTGTGTGTACCATATCCCCGATTGAAGGCTCTTACAAGAATGTGTGAGTGCGTATGTGTTTTTTGTGTGCGTGTGTATCTGTGTGTGTGTGTTTGTCTTTGTGTAAGGGATCTTGTCGATCAAAAACGCCGCAGCTTTCCCTGGCTTTCCTGAAATAAAGGCTTTCTGATAAAAGCACGAATTACGGGGGCCAGAAAACTGAAGGCATGAATGGTGCGATTTTCTGACAAGGGCACGACATCCGGGTTATTGTTATCTCTTCGTGCCTCGCTGACTACATACGAAACCGATGTTACAGAGTGATAACAATAACCCGGATTTCGTGGCCTTTTCAGAAAAACCGCACTGTTCATGTTCAGTTTTCTGGACCCCGTAATTCATGCTTTTACCAGAAAGCCTTTATTTCAGAAAAACCAGGGAAAGCCGCGGCGTTTTTGATCGACAAGATCCCTAAGAGACTGTTCATGTTTGTATTGTATATTTGCATTTTTCATGTCTATGCATGTTTATGCATGTGTGTGTAAATGTGTGTGCATGTTTGTGCGTGTGAGTATGTATGAGTGTGTGTGTTTGTGATACATACACACAGAGAGATAGAGACATAGAGAGATGTATTACAATTGTTTGAAGGTTGATATCAGATATATGAGATACATGATATATTCATAAATTTGATTTTGACTATCAAATTAATTTACATCACCCAATTTTCCCAAACTACCGGAAACAACCTTGCAAATCTTTTTCATGTAGATATATTAAACAAATTATTTCTGATGTATTTGATTACATGTCTTTAAGAAAGTAGTAAAACAGAATAAGAACCAAAGTAGATTTATGAAAATCTTACATGCGCATCTAGAAAGATGCTGCTACTCAGATTAAATAAAAAAGACGAAGCCCATGTAATTCCTTACAGTATTGATTGCCTTAGGGAAGCAGCAAAATTACGATGTATATGAGATACTTGAGTACATTTTGCTGCAAAGTTTTATGACTTTCTGCAAGCATCTTTTTTTTTTAGTCTTTCAACAATATTATTACCTCATTTCCCAAGAATGAAACACAGAATGAAGCAACAGATATTGTCAAAGTATCATGTATTCAGAATAGTGAGTACTCTTTCACAATTTGACTGCATATATAGAGCAGTGCATCTCTATAAACTGGAATCGGAATATTAAAATATTAAACAAAATTACTGTATAATCTAATTTGATACAACAGCAACAAAAACAATAGACCTACAACAACAAAAACAACAGTAGCAGCAGCAACAACAACAATTACAACCACAACCACCACAACCACCACCACAACAACATAAACAACAACTACAGCTACAACAAGACCACTGCCACCGCTGCCACCACCACCACAATGAAGATGAGAGATGAATTATGCAAATCTGCCCCCCCCCCCCCCCGTAATCTTGTTTTTGCTGCTACCCTGGTAGGAATAAGATATAAAAGAGGTGATGAAGCCTATATAATACCCCATTATCTGGATTGCCTGAGGGAGCAGCAAACTTATATGAAACACCTGTGTCCATTTTGCTGTAAATCTTTTGAATGACTGTCTTCTTTAGTCTTTACAAACTATTTACATGTATTATCCCCTGGATAGGAAAACGGAAACAAGTTATGCATACCAGGGAGATATGTGTTAGGGTCTTTGTAAATGTAGGGCAGAGCGTCGTAATAAATTTCTATCAGAAAATTTGAACGAACAATTTTTTTTCCTGACTGTGTTCCAAGTGGAAACAAAAACAAAAACAATAATTACTACTTAAACTACATCAACAATATCGACAACTAAATCAACTGTGTCAACATTATTAAACAGAAGAATGTAAACTTGACCCCCGTCTGCATCTTTCTGTGGCTGCTACCCTGGGAGTAATAGAAGAGCTAGTGTATCCCATGTAATATCTGATTGCCTCAGGGAAGCAGCAAAATATGATAAGAAGCCTTAATTTTTTATATGACAATCTTTTTTAACACTTTGAGTGCCAGTGATTTTAATGCTCTATGGCATTTGTGTGTATTGTAACTCACAAAAAATGCGAGCTTGGCACGAATTTGCGAGTTTGCAAACTGTTTTGTCCTCTTCTTATGGATGAAAAAAAAAAATGGATTCAAAATGTTTGCATTTCAAGAGAAACTCTGAACTTTTGCCAGACATATTGCACATAGGAACAGCTTAATTCCAAAATGCCCTAAATCCAGTTTTTCAACATTGGAGAAAATCATGTCTTTTTGTCCAACTACAATTGTACACATGCCTATGGGAATATAAAAATAAAACGTTTCATATTTGGATTTTGATTTTGTAATTTGACCTAAAATTTGGATGTGAAGATAGCTACGTAGCTTGTTAATGTACTGATATTGTTCTCTCAATTGTTATGGAAAGTGGATTTAGCGCCTTTAGGAACTAAGCTCTTCACATTACACCTGCGTGTATTTGCTGTTGAGTATGTGTTTTATGACTTTGAGCTTCCCAGCTTGGAATCTTTTTGTTCAAGAATGTGGTATAACAACTCAGTATGGAACAAATTTAAGACAAGTTTGTTTCATTATTTTAGAAGTTTCAAATGCAGTATTCCTTTCCTAACTTTTTAAATAAATAAACTTGCAGCACCCCATAAAACATAAAAAAAAACAATAGTTTATTAAAGTTACGTTAATCAATTTAGTAGTTATACATGTTTAATCGTTAATATTCAATGTATGTATTTCTTTCTTTATTATTTGTATAATTTTTTGTATCGAGTGATCATGTTGAAAATAAAATGCATCAGAATCATGAATCATGAAACGACTTTTTTGCATTCCAGCCCTTTTGTCCTTTCAAATACTTTAAACTCTTGATTGTGAAGAAAATAAACAAAACAACTAAATGGATATTCAATCACTGTGAACCTCAGGGGAACAGGATTTCCTTCTGCAGTATACAATTTCAAGCTCCACAAATTTGTTATTGAATTGTTTTTTCCACAATCTTTGAAAGATGACGCCTTGTTCTTTGGTTGATTCAATCATGGATCCTCTTGGAAGTGTCTTTGATTCAATAAACAACATGTAGTCGATTATGTTTCATGTAATTCAGGGGGGTGTTTCACAAAGATTCTAAGTTGAACTTAACCCTAAGTTGGACCTAACAATTATGGAAAGCCATTTTAGCCTTGGAATAAAACATATTCAAAAGCAAAAAAAACAAACAACAAGTATTTGAGACTTCATCGTACAAACAAATATATAAATTATTTCAAGGCTCCTTGATAATAACAAATACAACTTATTATAAAATATTATGCCTTTTCAAAAGAACTGTTTCAACAATGTTACAAATAAACTAAAGGCTTTCCATAATAGTTAGGTCCAACTTAGAGTTAAGCTCAACTTTGAATCTTTGTGAAACACCCCCATAGTCCTTTTGGATGGAATAAGAAATTCTCAACCTCTGTATTTGTTAACCTGTTCCACGTCTATTTGATTTTGGTGTCACACGCATACTCAATAGACCTTACATATTAAGGGAGCATTTATTGCTAACCAGGACAGCTTTGTACATATTGCAGCGCTATGGTCAATTAACACCCAACCAAAGACCTATTTAAATACTCCTGAGCAATGTGGGTTAAATGCCATGCCGAAGGTGTATTAAAATGCTAGGGAATTAAACAGTTTTAAAACTTGTGAAAGTCCCGAGCCTAGCTGATTGTGCTATTAGTTACAACATCTTTTTATTATGTGATGACATAAACGGTACCCTGGGGTGCCAGACGAAAATCCGCCATTTTGTTTAATTATTTATTTAATTTTTAGGGCTGTACTTGTGGGTATAGCGTGCATACAATCACGCGCTGCACTGCATGCACAACGCAATACGGTTGTACTTCAAGTTGACACAAGATGGCGCTACACAACGCGGGATACCGGGGTACTGCGTGTGTCATCATGTACCCCATGCCCATTAGTTTTTGTCCACCAGGGCCCAGGGGCTCTACTATGGACCAGCGACATTTACCATGGTAATTAGCATCATTGGCTCTAACTCATTGATGTCAATATGCTAAAATAATATAAAATTTCAAAAGAACGTAGCAAAGCACACATACATATACATGTAAAGGCTTACACAGGCATATTTAGAGATCAGTGAAACTAGGTCTGGTCCTGGGTCATGATCGTGCTCTTCGCCACTGGGCCCTGTTTCATAAAAACTTTTCCAATAGTTGTAAATGTCCAATTATTGTAACTACTATGTCAACAGCCAATCAGCATGGAGCATTGTAGTTGTTGCCATGGAAGTTACAATAATTGGACACCAACAACAATCAGAAAAGTTTGATGAAACGGGGTCCAAGTTACTGTACAAAGAAGGTCAAGTTTAGTACTCAACTACACAACCAAACACAGAAAAGGGAAAACGAAAAGGGTTTACATCAAATCCGGGGCATCGATTCTGTTTCTAAAATAGAGCCCGTAAAATAGAGCCACAATGATAAGTGGATGTGGTGTGGCAAGATTGGTTGAGCGTGCGCTTTCCGATCATGAGATCCCGAGTTCGAACCCTGCCCACGGCGTTTGTCCTTCAGCAAGACAATTTATCCACTATTGCTGCTCTCAAACCCAGGTGTATAAATGGGGACTGGTAGGAGGTGAAAGCCTTTATGTGAACGATCTTCTTGAGCCCACTGAGCGCTTGGAAGGAATACTCCCCAGGGAGTGGAGATGGTGCACACAATGTGTGCTGGTTTGCATTGTATCCTATGACCGGGGTATAAATATAATTGTAAAGCGCTTAGAGATGATTATCAATCGTGATAGGCGCTCTATAAATAGTGTATATTATTATAAGAAGTCATGCGCATGTATCTGATCGTGCCACAACACAGACTTGAATACTAGTATGTTTATGCTCCCCATTGCCTTAAGTCCTTGCCTACCTTTAGTTAATTTAAGTCAAAAGAAAGTAAGTTCAACCAAACATGACAAATGTAGCTTCAACATCTCAGAAATAGGTTATGACAAAGGGTCATTAGGTATTATAGACTTGTTTGTCCATATTAAACAAAATCACCATCCACTAGATAATAGGTTTAACAATTATGTAAGTATGCTATGATGTAGGATTTCATAGACAAAAACATTTAAAATCTCCTGAAGTTAAAATTGTCTTTAATATGTATATTATTTACCTGTTGTTGATAATTTTCTCCAATATTAAAAACCTAAAAGGTAATCTAGACTTGCAAGGAAGCTATTTCGAACTTTACTTACACAAAGCGGGCAAGCAAAGAACAAATTTATTGTAGTACCCCAAAGAGGTAATGCCTCTGCATCCTTCAAATAGTAATTTACCCTTTACTTTTGTACTTCCCTGCCCCCCCCCCCCCAAACTCTTTGCCCTCCCCAATCTTCATCTGTCCCCTCTCTTACAAACCTCAACTTTTCCTAGATGTTAAATCCAGGCTATTTAGATTCCACTTGACCCCATTCTCACACGTAGCACATTCACTCTCCTGTTTACTCCCTCCTCCTACCCATCTCTTTGGTTTCCTTTCTTGCCTCTTTCACCTCTCTATCTCCCCATCTTTTTATTTTTCTTTCTTTCCACCATCCTTTGATATCTTGATCCCTTTCCCCCTCTCCTATTTATTCCTTCCTTCAACCCATCTCTTTTCCCTTTTTTGCCCTTTTCACTTCTTCCTTCTACCCATCTCTTTTGTTTCCATTCTTGCCTCTTTCACCTCTCTATCTCCCCATCGATCTCTTCCTCTCTCTTTCATGTTTTCGTTCTTTCCACACTCCTTCGATATCTTGATCCCTTTCCCCCTCTCCTATTTATTCCTTCCTTCAACCCATCTCTTTTTCCTTTTTTGCCTTTTTCACTTCTTCCTTTCTTCCCCTCTCTTTCATTTTTCTTTCTTTCCACCACCCTTCGATATCTTGATCCCTTTCCCCCGCCTCTCCTATTTATTCCTTCCTTCAACCCATCTCTTTTTCTTTTCTAACCTGTCTCACTTCTCTATCTCTCCCCTTTCTTCCTGTCTCCTTTTTCTTTCTCTACTTTTTCACCATCCTTCGATAGCTTGACCCCTTTCCCACCCCACCTCCCCTTTATCGATTCACTCGCCAACCTGTTCGGGATAAATGACCCACATAGGAAGATGGGATTGCATGTGTGCCTTTCATCTCTATCTCTCTCTTTCCTTCTCCCTTCTCTTTCCATATCTTCCCTTTCTTTCTCTTCACTATCCTTCTTGTACCCCTTTCATATTGCGCTGATTTTCATCGGAAGCGTCAGGACACATCTGATGACACGGCCACTATGAATGGTACAGAGGAGAAATATCAGGGCAAATAGCCGATAGAAAGAAGAGAAATTCTTCTGCTCCAGAGCAGGAGAAATTCTCTTTCTATCGGTGTGACTCCGATGAAACGTTGTGTTTGAATGGGTTCGGGAGAAAAACACAGATGAAAGTGGTCAAAGGTCACTATTTTGTTCCGGCCACTGTAGGGCCCAGCTAGCAAGCGTTTGCGCAATAAATCTTCACTTTCGTATATATATGGCCCACACGGGCAAGGGTCGGTTTTACCTTAGTTTACATAAGGCAAATTATATTGATATTTTCATCGGTGTAACACCGATAGAACCACTATGAAAAGGGTATTGACCTCTCACCCATCCCTCCTCCCCTTATCGATTCACTCGCCAACCCGTTCTAGATAAATAACCCAGAAAAGAAGGAAGGTGCAATTGCATGTGTGTCTTTTTTCTTTTCATTTTCTCTCACCCTCATCTCCTATCTTCTTTTTTTAGCTACTTTAAATTCTCCTGCTTACTCCTTTTTATTTCTTCAGCTATTTTGTTCTCAAAATAATGAGCCACAAGAAAAAAAGGAATGGATGTATATGATGTCTTAACCCTTTCTAATGTAATACAGAAACTCCAATTTCTCCTTTCCTGAAACTTCCCCCTTTCTTTTATCTCTAGAATCGGCCCCCCAACTTTATTTATTTATTTATGAAAATGATGATTGTTTGACATTTCTTTTTTTCTTCCATTCCTCTGCGCCTCTGAATAGTTTACTAGATTGATGGCGATGGCGCACAATAAGTGCTATGTATTATTATTATTATTATTTATCTGTACTCATCTTGTACATTTCTTCCGGGCAATACCCCTTAAATATTAAAAGGACCCACAGGAAATAGGTGACTATCCTTTCCTTATAGATCTATCCAAACTTTTTTTTAATAGCTATTTCTACATCCTTTTTTATCTCTTTTTTAATCTCTTCGAATTCTTTTAAATTCTTCTCTGCTCTTCTCACCCTTGCAATATGCTTGAAATACATGTAACTTCCCCTTTCTCTATTTTGTTACTACTTCCCATCCTCTTTTGTGTTCAACTTATGTTAATTTCTTTGCTTCTTTTTTTAAATTGTGATGGGCATGTGATGGATACATGTAAATGAGCCACAGGAAGTGGATGCCTTCATGTAACCTTTCCTATCACTCTATTTTGAATATCTTGTCTTCTTCACTATCTATTTTATCTCTTCAACAATTTGCCCTCTCCCTATATCATTTAAATGCCCACATCTTCATCTACTGTAAAATTCTTCCCTTTTTCTTGCAATATGTTTGAAATGCATGTAAATGACCCACAGGAAATGGACGCCTTTATGTAACTGTTTCTATTTCTTTCTCTTCTCATCTCCCCCACTTTATCCATTTCCCCTTTCCATGTATCCATTAAATGTCTGTAGTTTCTCCTTATCATATGTGACTTGCTATAGCAAAACTCAGCACTTGTCTGTACAAATCAAAATGTAGATTTTCCCACCATTACAAATACCTCATCACAAGCTTTAATTTGATGCTTTGTTCTAACTAATTGGTCAATAATTGGCGAAGATATGATAGTTTGAAGTTTACAATCATAGGTCTTTTACACACATTGTGTGAACTTAAAATGCCCATTTCTTCAAAATATGAATTACTGACAAGTGCCGGGTTTTGCTATAGCGGGTCACATATTTTACCTTCTTTTGCTCCCCACTCTAGCACTCTAGCAACTTAGATCCAAATGCATGTAAATTTCCAATAAGAAATGTGATTTCAATCCTGTTTTTACCACTCTATATACTCTTGACCATAAAACTGTTGAATCTCACTTTCTTCTTTCCTTTTTCTCCCCCCCCCCCTTGAACCATTTCCCATCACATTTTCCTGTCTATTGATATCCTTAAAAATATTATGTTCTCTTTTCCTATTTCTCTTCTCTTTTCCTCCTTCTTCTCTTTCTTCTCTTTCTTCTCTTCACTCCTCTTTCTTGCAATGTACTCTACATACTGTACATGTAAATTTGCCACAGGAATTGAGTGACTACATGCAAACGTCTTCTACCACTTTAATCTTGACCATCTTGCTGTTTGATCTCATTCCCTTCTCTCCCTTTTCTCTCTCCCTCCTCTGGAACCTTTTCCTATCCTGATGTGTTCTAAATGCATGTAAAGCCCCTTCTTAATTGGGAAAAATAAACCTCACCTCGATGTTACCCGAGCGAAAAGTGGATAAGAAACAGTAGGGGGTCAGGTCGTAAAACACGCGGCGAGCCTTCTTAATCTAGCATCCGCAAAATCCTCACTCGGGTAGGTTACCATAACAACCGCACCTCCCTCATCACGCGAACAGCTGGGGCGACACGGAGTATCGGCGCGCGCTGTGTTTTTTGTTCACGGCCATGACGTCTTCTACCCGGGTAACGTTCCGCGCGCTTCTTAATAGACGGTTTATCAGGATGTCGTCCGGACGTCGTCAGGACGTTACTGCGCTATCACCCTGACCCGACTAGGGTGAATCTTACCCCGATGTCGTCCGGATGTCGTCCTGATGTTATCCCGATTGGAGCTTCTTAACAGAAACGGTGTAGGATCTCATCCGGACAACATCAGGACGTCACCGCAACTATTTTTTTTTTATTAAGAAGGGGTTTAATTATCTCACAGGAAGTGGGTGACCTCAGAAAACCTTTTCTATCACTCTACTCTTTTTCCTATCTTAACTTCTTATTATCCCCCTCTTCACTTTCTTTGTAGTTGACATTTATTTATTTATTTATTTATTTATCTGTGTTCATTTATCCCCTTGCCTCTCTTGTCCAACTCCTCATTAGCCCACTCCAATGCCCATTTTCTCTCCTACCCCTTCCCACCTAAAATCCTTAAAGTTCAATTACCCTTTCCCCATCCTCTCTTACTTGAAGCATGATGTAAATGAATGTCCCGTAGAAGATGTGACCGTGTCCACATCACCCGTAATCATATCATCCATTCACTCTTCTTCTTAACCCATCTCCTCCTGTCTCTCATTTCCTCTCCCTCTTCCAACAAGACGATTCCTCTCCTTCCCCTTTTCCAGTTCATACAATTTAATTTACCCTTTCACATTCTTGATTCTCTCCTTGAGGTATGATGTAAATGACCAACCCAAAAGGACATGTGACTGTGTCCACAAGCACCTGTAATTATATTATTCCTTGACCCTTTTTTTTCTAAGTTCTAACCCCCTCTCCCTCTTACTACCCCCTTTCTCCATCTCCTCAATCTCTTTCTCCCCATTTGTTCCATTTCCTAACATTTCAATTACCCTTTCGTATTCTGGATTCTCTTCCTTGAAGTGCGATGTAAATGTATGACCAAAAGAAGATGTCGATGTGTCCACATCACCTGTAATCATACTCTTTTTCCTTTCCCCTCTAACCCCCCACCCCTTCCCTCTTCAACGCCTCAATTTCTTTCCTACCCCTTTTCCCCTTCAAGTATCTGTTTCCACCCATGAAGCATGATGTAAATAAATGTATCATAGAAGATGTGAACGGGTCCACATCAGTTGTAATCATGTTATCCATTCACTCTTCTTCTTAACTCATCTCCTCCCCCTCTCCAACAAGACGATTCCTCTCCTACCCCCCCCCCCCCCCTTTTCCATGTCCTTACATTTCAATCACCCTATCCCATGCTTCATTCTCTCCTTGAAGTATGATGTAAATGACAGACCCAAAAGGACATATGTGACTGTCCACAGCACCTGTAATTGTATTATTCCTTGACCCTTCTTTCCATTTCCTCACCATTTCCTCAAACTTTTAACTTTTTCAATTCTTGATTCTTTTACTGTATCCACACTAGCTGTAATCATATCATCCATTTACTCTTCTTTTGTACCCCTCCAAACCCCATTTCCATCCATTTACTCTTCTTTCGTACCCCTCCAAACCCCATTTCCATCCATTTACTCTTCTTTCGTACCCCTCCAAACCCCATTTACTTTTCTTTTGTACCCCTCCAAACCCCATTTACTCTTCTTTTGTACCCCACCAAACCCCATTTACTCTTCTTTTGTACCCCTCCAAACCCCATTTACTCTTCTTTTGTACCCCTCCAAACCCCATTTACTCTTCTTTTGTACCCCTCCAAACCCCATTTACTCTTCTTTTGTACTCCTCCAAACCCCATTTACTCTTCTTTTGTACCCCTCCAAACCCCATTTACTCTTCTTTTGTACCCCTCCAAACCCCATTTACTCTTCTTTTGTGCCCCTCCAAACCCCATTTACTCTTCTTTTGTACCCCTCCAAACCCCATTTCCCTCTTCAACCCCTCAATTTCTCTCCCTTCCCATCTCAGATCTCCATTTTCTTAAATTTCAATTACCAATACTTCTCGGTTCTCTTTTTTTAAGTGTGATGTAAATGGATGAACCACGGGGAAAGGTGACGGCTAATGTCCGATTATCTTGCTAACCGTATTCCTAATTCTCTCTCCGAATCGACCTCTTTCCCTTCTACCCCAAACCCCCTTACATCCTCTTTATACCGATTTAGAATCGGTCTCTTCAAATACTCGAGCTGGGGTTGAAGGAGAATGTATGTTAAAGTGATATCAAGTACAGTCAAACCTGTTTACTCTGACCAACCGAAAGAAAAAAGAAAAGTGGCCACTGAAAACAGGTGACCATTGTTTTCCTCTGCATGGCAATGGGGACACATTTGGTGGCCACTAGGTTGGGTGCTATAGACAGGTGGCCACTAAGACAGGTTTGACTATAGTCTCAAATGAGTGTAATAATTTGCTACCTTTCTCGTCTTGTAATCTGTTAATAAAGAAATGATCCACTGGATAGTGGTAACTTCACATGACCCTTTCTATCACCTTTTCTGACTCTGTTTATGGTTCTTCTCTCAAGCTCCATTCTTCCTTCTAACCTGTTCAAGATTATTTTGGTATGATATTCATTCTCCACACAGCCAAAGTATTTTTGGGACCGTAAACAGGTTAACAGATTCAAGACTATTCGAGTTTGGTATAAACATGCATTCTCCATAGCAGCCCAAGTCTTTTATAGGGACCAGTCCCAAACGAGTTAAACCAGTGTTCATCTCCAAATAACACTGTCTTCCTTCCAAGCATGAATTAGTTCATTCTGAGTCTACCTTTCCATACCTGCCAACCAGTCCGATTTTGTCCGATTTTTTTCTCAAAAAGGGTAACAAAGTACGATTTTTAAGCCAGGAAAAAAAAAAAAAAAAAAAAAAAAAAAAAAAAAAAAAATTGTTTGTTTGTTTGTTTGTTTGTTTGTTTGTTTGTTTGTTTTCTTTTTGATCTTTATGATCTTTACTGCTCATTCAGAGTGGTCATATGTTAAAAAAAATAAGGCTAAGATAGCACAAGAGAGCATCTAGAACCCTAGAGCTGGACCCTGGCTGCAAAGGACTTCGCGCTTCGCGCGCGTGATATGCACTTCGCTCACATGAGAGTAAGATTTTTCATTTTCAAATGTTGGCAGGTATGCTTTTCTCCCTTAGAACCTTCTCCTCATTTCCTCCCAAATGTTGCATATAATCTTCTCATCTCTTTACCCCCTAGCAGAATGCATTGTGTAAATGACAAACAAAATAACAACATTGAGATAATGCAATGATGATGGAAAATAGATTTGTATTGCGCAGCGCTACTCAAATTCTTAAAGTGTTCAGGGCCATTCTTATGAAGAAATAAACAACACAACAGCGATATAACCGATGGCAAGCAAGCACATTAGAGAGACCGGTTTTACAAAAATTGAGAAAAAGAGGTGAATAATGGGATGATGCTATGAATATAGAAAATAGATTTGTAATTGAGGAGAGTTTCTTTCCATTTTCTTCAACTGTTCAAGGAAAGTAACTACACAAATAAATCAAACTACATGGATAGCCCTAAGGCGAGCACATTAGAGAAGGTCAATGACTGGGTAAAAAAAAAGAAAAAAGAGCTAGATAATGCAATGATGCAATGGTTATAGAAAATAGATTTGTAATTGTTCGGCATTTCTCTTTTTCCTAACTAGACTACTCCGAGGTAGATATACACGTCACTATGTACAGCGATAAAGCTGTAGACAAGCACATTAGAGAGAGTCAAAGACTGGCTAAAAAATGAGCAAAGAGGTATATAATGCGATGATGGAATGATTATAGAAAATAGGTTGCTAATTGTGCAGCATTTGTTGTTTTCTTAAACTCTTCAAGGCTAGTCTTAGTTATAAACACACAACACTACAGCGCTGTAACCGTTGGTATGGACATTAGAGAGACACAACGATAATGCGATGATGCAGTTATTGTAGAAAATAGATATTTAATTGTGTAGCATTTCTTTTCTGCTTAATCTGTTCAAGGCTACAATTTAAAATGACACAACTATACTATAAATACACAAGACTACAGCTCTAAAAACTGTTAGTAAGCACATAAGAGAATGTCGACGATCTGGTAAAAAAACCAAAAAAAAGACGGGAAAAGAGGAGGATAATGCGATGATGGGCAACCCACCTGCCTGTGTGCATAACACGCCTGACATAAACCCAACGGGGCGTGCCAGCAATTTTCGTAAGGTGCTCCCCCGAGCGTGCATAACCCGTAAAGCAGCGGTGAAGCTTAATAGGCCAAGAAGGGGGGGGGGGGCAGGGGTAGGGGGCGTCGTTACCTTCCCCCCTTCTCTGTAGGTATCCATCCACCCTGTTAATGAACTGTGGATCAACAACTGAAACAAATTGTTTGTATTGGGAAATATTTATTAGAAAATATTTTGCCAAAGGCTACCCCCCTCTTCTGGGAATACCTGCCCCTCTTTTTGGTCACCCCCCCCCCCCCCGTATGGCTAGGCCCTACCTTGATAGCGCTCCGTGTAAGCTATCTATATCCAATTTGGAATCTGAGCTCCTCGTCTGCGAACAAAAAGTGAATTTGTGCTGCAAAGCAGGTCACTACTCTTGGTCTCTGTTACCATGTTTTGCATTTTTTGTTTACTTCTATAGTTGTGTATTACTGTTTCTTGCTTGTTTGTTTTTCTTTCTCATATGTCATTCATTACATTCTAATTCTGTGCTATGTACTGCCACATAATTCGGTGTCCATATTACCGGATTCATGAATGAATCTATGCACTATCATTACAAATTTCATCAACTCTGTCTCTTTTTTAAAAATTTGATTTGATTTTATTCATTTTTCAAGAAAATCAAGTTTCAATTTTTTTTTTCCACATCTGAATAAAAACAATGTAAAATACAAAATATGTACAATGAGATATATAGACACTTATATACAGACATAGTATAAAAAAAAGAAAGGAAGCAGTTCACAATATTCAAAATGTGGGGGGAATAACAAAGGCCTTGAGGCCTATCAAAGGTCGAGAAACAAGCAAAATCTCATGATACAAATAATTATAAACATGATAAAGCAATACATTCATTGAGTATACAAGAATAAACATGTACTGATAAATTGATCAACATAATAGTAACGTACTATACCTGGTTATCATTGTTGCATCCTTGTCTTTCATTACATTCTAATTCTTGACTATGTCCACATACCGTTCATAATACCTGTGAATGAATCTATGCATAAATTGTCATTGCAAATTGGTAGTTTTATACATTCCGTTCTTGCCAGTGATCCAATACATGTACATCGAACTTAAAGGGGACCTCCAGACAAAGAAAAACACAGAATTATATGTTTTGGTACCATTGCGTGATATTAAATAAATGATCAACACTTTGCAAAGGGTTGTGTAATACATAAACAATACAATTAATAACCACCACTTACCGAACCAACATGGCCTCAAGGTTCTGTATGCACCAAACGAACGTCCGCGAGTGTGCCAATTCGTTTGGAGACAACAGGATTATGGACGATGCGTTTGACCTAGACATAAATCTTTGTCTGCAGACCCATGAAAACATGCTTTAAAAGTAAGGGGATGCGTTTTCCAATGAAATAATTTGTCCGGAAACCTACATTTCTGAAATTGTTGGTGGAATGGACTACTAAAATAAAATCTTTTTATATATTTATGGGAATATTATTGTTGGGTGTTGGTTCCCTTTAAGCATACAGATCTTTGCAAATATACAGTGGCAAGGAAGTCAATATCTTGTTTCTGTCCGGAGCGGAACCAAGGCATCATGAGCTTTTGAAACGCACGAGCATTGGACTCACTGGGGATATACACTTATGAGATCAAGTGTAGTCCTTTGAGTGGTCCTGCAAGATTGAGTGGGTGGAGGGTAAGCAGCGGCTGTGAAACTTTTATTTTGAGAGTGGGATGGGGGAGGGGGGGGGGGGGGGGGGGGAGGGGGGGGGGGGGGGGGGCAGGTGGCGTTGGTGGCTAACTATTAAAGAGTTTTAAGTACAGAACAATTGTAATAATGATTTTCTGATTTATGCTAAATCTCGGCCGCTTCAGTGGATGACAACACTTGTCATTGAGTGATCCCACCTTTATAGGGATCATCCGATCTAATAACATTGTTCAAATCCTCGAAATCCAATTGGAATTATAGGGGTTCCCTCATGGTTTTGTATTTGTATTAACAATAGAAGCATTGGATATGTTTTGTTTTTTCTAGTGTTTTTCTAGTGTTAAAAAGATATTTATGATTGAAGTGTTGAGATGATAAACTATCCACTGGATAGTCGTAACCATGTACAAAGTCAGTGCAATGAGTTAGTGAATATCACTTTGCATTTTTGCTCATTAATCGGCTACATATATAACGTCCATTTAACTTGAAATGTTCACACAATACCCAGTGGACAGACATATCAGACAACAACAATATACATTGTATCAATCATTCATCACTTTTTGCATGTCAACAAAGTTACTAGATCCCTTTAAGCTTGAATTTGCTTGCTTTAATGCACATTTTAAGATTGGTTACTCTCAGTGATCCATTCAACAAGAAATCAATCATATATTTAGTTAATACATACCTCTGTACAGAAAGGAAATAATGGCAGCATTGTTCGTCTGATTTTCCTTGTTTTTCCCATTAGCTGTTTCTATCCTATTATTTTTCTTTCTTGAGTGGATGGGGGCTTGGGAGCTTATGTACTAGTGTCATTTTTGCAGATGATTGCTTCGATTTTGAATGTCCAATGGGGTGTTTATTTGTCTTAAAATGGTGATGAAATTAACATAATTTTTCTTTGATAGAGGAAGAAAGAAACTCAGCATTGTTTTGTTTCCTGACTTTCTTGAGTGTTTTGGACTCAGAGCAAAGTCAATGGATGCTATAGGACCATTGGGTCATCTGCTCGTTGCCTTCTAGACACATTCAAGCAACATTCCTCCTCATTTGTTAATGCAATAAGAAGACAAACATTGAGAAAAAAGTAATAACAGCATAATTTGTCTGCATGTTTTACCTTGTATTTCCAGTTGCTGCGCTACTTTCATCCTATTTGTGCTATGTTTATTCATTGAGTGGGTAGAGGCTTTGGCGCTGGGGCTTTATAGCCCGGTCACATATCAACGGATTGCGCAAACGGATGTCAAACGGAGAGCTAAATTTTCCATCCGTTCTATACGTTTCTTGTCCGTTCCTTGTCCGGTGACGTACGTTGTTCTATGTTTTGTACATGAAGCAATGGAGACGACTTCGATCGTCACCGGATAATTTAATTTCGCAAATTGTCTATTCGTTGGGCGTACGTTTCCGATATCCGTTGATATCTGACTGGGCCATTATATGGATGAGTGTCATATTAGAAGATGATCCCCCTTAGAAAGAAATGTCTTATTGGCTTTCATTTTTAATATTCTACAGTGTAATTTAAAACCGGGGCACATTCCAGTGACATTTTCCCTCATTTTGTATGCAGTTAAGAGAAAGTCAGCATGCTGCCGTACCATTTTCATGTTATCACGTTTCTTTATTGTCCTTTTGTGAGTAGGCAGCGCCTTTGGGGCTTATAAATGAGTGTCATTTTTAGTAGATGATACCCCCAAAGGGGGTAGTCTTATTGGCTTTGCTCACATGGATTCTATGTATGTTGAAAAATGGTCGATGAAATTGTCATACCTTTTGGGGAAGTGTGAAAAGGGAAGGGAAAAAATGAAATTATCTATATTCTGTCATTATTGAGTGGGTGGTGGCCTGGGGTATTGTTTAATGGCTGATGCAGGTGTCAGTGTTTTTTGATGCTCTCCTTCCTGTCTTCTAGATAGTTGTGAGAGACATTATTAGAGATTTGATACTGTTTTGATGACAAAATTGCAACAAGTTTATGTTTTTCTTCTCTTTTGTTGCTGAGTGGATGGGGCCTTGGGGCATTTCAGTTGCTATGGATATTAAAGGGGTCTTGTAACATTGTCCAAGTCTAAGTCTAGTGGTTTCCTCATACCTTATTAAATTTGTATTACCAAAGAAGTCATTAAAAGGATATTAAAAGGATATTTACGATTGGAATGTTCAGATTTCTAATTATCCAATGGAAAGTTATAACTGTAAACAAAGACATTAGCTTCTGGCAAAAGGGTGCTCTCATAGACATTAATCATAGGCGCTCAAAGAAGGATCATAAAAATGTTGAAGCAATGAATAACATTGTGAATCGGCATTCATGAAGCCGCTTCAACAGCTATTTCACATTTGAGTGGATTGGGTCTTGAGGCTAAAAGACGTGTGTTTTTTAAATTTTGTTGACAATCCATTCTGGCAAAACGGCGATCTCATAGACATTAATCATAGGTGCTCAAAGAAGAATCATAAACATGTTAAAGCAATGAATGACATTGTGAATCAGCAGTTGTCAGTCATGAAACCTCTTCAACAAGCTTTTTCACATTTTGAGTGGGTTGGGTTTTGAGGCTAAAAGACATGTGTTTTTATTTTGTTGACCATCCATTCTGGCAAAAGGGTGATCTCGTAGACATTAATCATGGGCACTCAAAGAAAGATCATACAAATGTTGAAGCATTGTCAATTGGCAGTTGTCAGTCATGAAACCTCTTCAACACGGGCGTAGACATGTCATTGATACCCATTCAACTGGGGGGGATGATCTATTCATCCATCCCCCCAGTTGAATAGGTATTACGTAACACGCTACGCCCGTGCTCTTCGAAAAGCCTTTTCACATTTTGAGTGGGTTGGGTCTTGAGGCTAAAAGACATGTATTTTTATTTTGTTGACCATCCCTTCTGTCAAAAGGGTGATCTCGTAGACATTTATCATGGGCGCTCAACGAAGGATCATCAACGTGATGAAGCAATGAATGACATTGCGAATAGGCGATTGTCATTCATGTTTCAACTGCTTCATCAAGCTATTTCACATTTTGAGTGGGCGCGGGGGGGGGGGGGGGGTCTTTTTTTTCCATACCACTAATGCGTCAGTTTCCTCAAAAACTCGTGAAAGCACGCTGGTAAGCCAAGACTAGCGCCGCTGCTGTAACGTACATCAAACTCTGCGACTCTGCGACACATCGATCCCCACGATCTACTAAGACAAGTCCAATGGCAAGGGTGACCATTAATTAGTGGCTGATCTCGATGTGGACTACAACCACGAAGATGCGACAAGGAAAGTCATATAGGTGTACATACATCACACTTACAGTCATCATGGTGTGTGAAACCACGATTTTATTGAGAAAATGGCTAGGCTTGTGTGGCTTGCGTGTTAATCAACACATGCGAGCTAGTCTTGGCTTACCATCGCGCTTTCACGAGTTTTTGAGGAAAACTGACGCATTAGTGGTACGGAAAAAAAAGACGCGGGGGGGGGGGGTGGCGGGGGATTGAGGCTTGCACATGAGTGATGCTTGTTGATCTCTACTTTGCCATTTTAGTATTTTGCTGATTCACATAATAAAGCCTTCTGGCTATTAGTAAATCAAGTGTAGAGAATAGAAATAAAATCTGGAGTTTTTGGTCTTTGTGTTTTGGCTTTTTCCTGGTGTACTGCCATATTTGTTGTGTTTATTTTCATTTAATTCAAGTGCTAGCGTTGTCATTGCGGCTTGTGAATGAGCATCATGTGTAGAGAGATGATCCACATTTATTTAGAGAGTGAACATTATAAAGACTCCACAGGTGTTTTGGGGATCTAACTGTAGTCTGTTGCACTGTCATTGTTTTTTGGGGGTACATTTTCATTGTCATTGAGTTACTATACACAATCTATTGAAAATTTGTTCAGTATGTTCACATCTACCCTAGATCACATGACTCAGTTCAGCAGGGTATTGGACGACAGTCAAACCTTATGACTCAAACTTAATGACCACCTGTCTGTAGCAGCCAACCTGTGTTAGCGACCACCTGTATATAGCAGCCAACCTGTCTTAGTGACTACCTGTCTATAGCAGCCAACCTGTCTTAGTGACTACCTGTCTGTAGCAGCCAACCTGTCTTATTGACCACCTGTCTATAGCAGCCAACCTGTCTTAGTGACCTTCTGTCTATAGCAGCCAACCTGTCTTAGTGACCACCTGTCTATATCAGCTAACCTGTCTCAGTGACCACCTGTCTATAGCAGCCAACCTGTCTTAGCGACCACCTGTATAGCAGCCAATCTGTTTCAGCGACCACCTGTTGATAGCAGCCAACCTGTCTTAGTGACCTTCTGTCTGTAGCAGCCAACCTGTCTTAGTTACCACCTATCTATAGCAGCCAATCTGTCTTAGTGACCACCTGTCCATAGCAGCCGACCTGTCTTAGTGACCACCTGTTGATAGCAGCCAATCTGTCTTAGTGACCACCTGTCTATAGTAGCTAACCTGTCTTAGTTTATATTACCCGTCTATAACAGCCAACCTGTTTCAGCGACCACCTGTCCATAGCAGCCAACCTGTCTTGGTTACCACCTATCTATAGCAGCCAATCTGTCTTAGTGACCACCTGTCCATAGCAGCCGACCTGTCTTAGTGACCACCTGTCCATAGCAGCCAATCTGTCTTAGTGACCACCTGTTGATAGCAGCCAACCTGTCTTAGTGAACACCTGTCCATAGCAGCCAATCTGTCTTAGTGACCACCTGTCTATAGCAGCCAACCTGTCTTAGTGACCACCTGTCTATAGCAGCCAATCTGTCTTAGTGACCACCTATCTATAGCAGCCAACCTGTCTTAGTGACCACCTGTCCATAGCAGCCAACCAGTCTCAGTGACCACCTGTTGATAGCAGCCAATCTGTCTTAGTGACCACCTGTCTATAGCAGCCAACCAGTCTCAGTGACCACCTGTTGATAGCAGCCAACCTGTCTTAGTTACCACCTGTCCATAGCAGCCAACCAGTCTCAGTGACCACCTGTTGATAGCAGCAAACCTGTCTTAGTTACCACCTATCTATAGCAGCCAATCTGTCTTAGTGACCACCTGTCCATAGCAGCCAACCAGTCTCAGTGACCACCTGTTGATAGCAGCCAATCTGTCTTAGTGACCACCTGTCTTTAGCAGCCAACCAGTCTCAGTGACCACCTGTTGATAGCAGCCAATCTGTCTTAGTGACCACCTGTCTTTAGCAGCCAATCTGATAATAGTGGCCATCAAAAGTGATCCTTTTGCTGAGAAACTCAGTGTTATTGAACCTGTGTGTAGAGGTCACCTGTCTTTAATGGCCACTTTTCTTGTTACCCTTTGGTGGTCACTATACACAGGTTTGACTCTATTGCAGTACTACTCAGTGGATGAATAAGATATTTAGTTCCCATTTTAAATGCCATGAAACTTTATCCATCTTTAGTAGCTGCTGGTCACCTATATAGATGTAATAATGGATGTCCTTTGCAGTACAATCCATGTAACTGATAATTTGGCCTTTGGCTCTGAAACCGTGTCCATCAAATGCTTCTATTTTTATGTACCAAACTTGGGCAAGTAATATATATGTTTTGGGACAGGCTATTTTCTGAGAAACTTTCTAAGAAAAACACTTTTGTAGAGCCCAACACATGATCCAGTTTATAAGGGTCTTGGACTTTTACAGTACTACTCGGCGGATCATGAAACAAATATATACATGTAGTCCACAATTTAACCCCATGAAACCTTATCCACCATTACTGGCTGCAGGTCACCTAGATGTGATACTGGATGTCCTTTGCAATACAATCTGTGTACTACATATAGGACCTCTTTCTCTATTTTGCACAAAGTAGATCACATCTGAGATGATGTGGCAGTATCTCTGAAACAAGTGTCCGCAAATAAGAGCCTGCATCTAGCATGGATGGTTGAAATGGCTGCTATATTTCCATAAATAACTGCTGTATTTTTGTGTTCCGGCAGCTTCTATTTTTACTCGCAAAAGCAGCAGAGTACATAAGTTCCATCAAGCGCCACATGAAGATTCCACAATATTATTTGACACTATAAATAATGGCTGGGGGAGGGGGGGGGGGGGGGGGGGGCAGTCAAAATAACCCTAGTAAAATATTCATACATTTTATTTTATGAATAATTGATCTTAACATTGTATGGTAAATTGTATGGTATAAATAATTGTGATGTGATGACATAAATGGTACCCTGGGGGACCAAACGAATATCCGCCATTTTGTTTAATTATTGATTTATTTTTTAGGACTGTACCGGGGTATAGCGTGCATACAAGCGCGCGCTGCACTGCATGCACAACGCAATACGGTTGTGCTTTAAGTGGACACAAGATGGCGCTACACAACGCGGTACCCTGGGGTACAACGGTACCCCGGGGTACCGCGTGTGTCATCATGTATAAATCAATTTTCTTTTCACATGTTTGCCTATTTTCCAACAGTTCCCATAAGGGCTTTAAATAGAATTACTTCATAACTGTTAGATGAAAACTGAGTAAGACTTGGTAATGATGGTATTGAAATGGACTGCCTGTAACGTTTATTACTGTACTTGTCTGAACAGTGTTTTAGCGGGGCAATGTTGAAATTAACCCATTCCCTTCGAGTTTCTGAAGTCCCCATAGACTTTGTACACATCCCACCCGGTTCCTGTGGTCAAGGGGTTAACTGGAATGCTGTACCAAGTAAGACTAGGTGATTACTGCACTCAAATCAGGGTTGGCATATTTCCCGGACAAATGCTTATTTCCCGGACGGGTGGGAAATACCGGTAATTACCGCCTTTTTAGCGGGAAATACCGGGAAATATGACTTAAGGTTATAATCCAATTCTAAATTGGTACATGTCCCATAAAGATGTATGTATTTTATGTTTTAACCTGAATAGGTGAATCATAAAAATGCTTAATTATGTATGAAACATGTCTTGTGAATGAAATTAATCATCCATCAATTGATATTTCATTATTTTCAAAATTACACATAATATAATAAATAACCTGTTTCCTTTGATTTTCTGAAATCCCCATAGACTTTGTATGCAACCCAACTGGTTCCCATAGTCAAGGGGTTAACAGTAAGAGCAAAAGACCAATTGAACATGCAATGACCCACAAATATGTTAGACATGTAGCTTTTTTCTGCAGGTTTGCTGCTTTTCTGTCTATTTAATATCATCCGGGTCTATTTTCATTTGGTCTAAGTCCAAAACCATCTACAACAGCATGATTCATATGGATTGAATGATTTTGTCTAATCTTCATTCTGTCTAATTATCAGTTCAGGTAATGTGTTTTTAGCTATAGTCTACAAATACCTAAGCCTCATAATAAGATTAAAAACTGTGTTTAATAGACAAAGTGGCATTTAGACAGTTTATTATATTAGACAAAATTTGTTGTCCTTGTGTCTAATGACAAACTAGGTCCAAACAATCATAATAGACCAACAGCCTGCTGCAGGATAGTTCTAAATACAATGTTCACAAAAAAGAATAAGAAGTTGAAGTAAAACAATAACAAGGGAAGTAAAAACAATGGAAATAAAAAGAAATATTGGGCATAAAATCATATTTCCCGCTTTTGTCATATTTACCGGACAGGCATCTTATTTCCCGGGCGGTATTTCCCGGTATTTACCGGCGGGAATTCCCGCCACTGGTATTTCCCGGCCAACCCTGACTCAAATGAATACATTGCCAACAGAAATCTCTTGGGTCTTGTATTATCTCTATTGGAATGAACAATTCTGGTAGGGAAAAGGTTCAGTATTGCAAATTATCATTATTTATAAGTAAAAGTGTATCTAATTTCTGACTATCAGGGTGTTATCATATTCATTTTATTTTCTCCTGTTTTTTCTTATCAGTGTTCCGGCAAGGTGACTTGGGAATTAACTGGTACGCAGTTCTGAGTGGAACGTTAGAGGTACAAGTCAGAGAAACATCCAACAATAAGGTAAGACATAGCTCAATACTAACGCTGGCCCACTGGTCCGGGGCAAATAAATTATCACTTTGGGTCAGCAAAAATGTATGAAAGTCATATTCCGATGGTCTGATTGGGCAGCTAGATTGTGTATAGAACCTTTAGCAATCGACTTAAGGTCAAAGGTAAAAGTTTGTTATGTCTTGAAGATATATTTACTAATTGCATAAGTTATAAGATGAGAGTTGTATTATTATGCCCATACCTAGTATTTCCTGACCGGCTATTAATTACTCTCATTATTAAAACATATTTTACAAATCTAATCTAAAAGCAAACATTTAGGTCTCATCTGGGGGCTCAGAGCCTTTAGCAATTGTCTAAAGGTCAAAGTTCATGACAATTCTAAAAAATATACAACTATAAGTTGTAAGATGAGAGTTTAATACACATTATTTTGCCATCCAAGTATTTTCTGATGTTCATGTTTTACTCTCACATTATAAATCTAATCAGTAAAAGGAAACATTTACATCTCATCTGGGTGCCCAGAGCCATCAGCAAATTGATTTAAGGTCAAAGTTCAGGATATTTCTTAAATATATATGATTATTTTGCCTAGTATTTTCTGACTGTCTCATTATTAAAACATACATTATAAATCTAATCACGAAGGCAAACATTTAGGTCTCATCTGGGGGTTTAGGGCTTGTGCAAATTGACTCAAGGTCTATTTGTAATGGGCATGGAATTTGGTATGGATACTGGTGCACATTAGATACAGGGAGAGAGTGGCAGAGAGAGATGGATAGAGGACTTGTAACTGTCCCTTTTCTCCCTTTCCTTCACTTTCTTTATTGACTGTTTGTATTTTGCATTTTTTGTATACTCTGTATTTGTTTGAATTTTGGCCGAATAAATAATAATAATAATAAATACTGATTCACATTATGCTAAGGTCACACCTTTGCGTATGTTGCTGTGTACTGCTGCGCCAGGCAGGGTTTATCAATACGCAGCCGCACCCAGCAAAACGCGGCAAATTTGAAGTTAGCAGTCACACTATTGTACATGCCGCTCATACAAAGACTGCCTATGTTGCCTCGACTCGCAGCAAAGCGAGCGGGTAGCGCAACGGTTCATGCTGCTGCGAGCGGTGTGCGAGCAACAGTGTGGCAATACGCGCAATCATGCAAACGCCAACGAGCTAAAGCGAGGTAAATTGTGCGGGAAGCGCAACTATAGCCAGTAACACGCGCTCCCCAAAAAAAGAGGTGAGCATGGTTGCATATACTGCGCTGGGCCACTCGCTGTTGCTCGCTGTTGCTTGCATTCACTGGTTGCCACTCTCATCCCCTCGTAGGCGATTTGACCTTGCGTTTGCTTGCAATAGTTTCAAAAATGTTAAAACTAGCGAGCGTAGGCCTTTGCGCTAGTCTGCGTATTGAGTACGTAGTGAGCACGTTTCATTGCGCTTTATTGGATATGTCTGCCTATGTCTGCGTTCTGGCAATACGCAAGCCAAATACGCAAAGGTGTGACCGATGCATTACAGAGAGAGGGGAAGATAGAGCGGGAGAGAGGAAGAGGAAATGTATGAAATATACAAAGAGGGGGAGAGAGGGTGGGGGTGGGAGAGCGGGGTAGATGGGAAGAGAAAGAAAGGGATGGGGGACAAAATTTACTATAGGAAGAAAAATAAGTGGTTACTAATATACAAGTGGCTGCTATAGAGAGGTTGCTATTCGAGGGGTGGCCACTAAAACAGGTTTGATTGTGCAATTATGTAAAGAGATTGAGAAATGTGACTTGATATAGCAAAAACCCTGCACTTGTCGGTAATTCATGTTTGGAAGAGATGGGCATTTAAACTTCTAACGTGCCAAGCTCGCATTTTTGCGAGTTACAATGCTCACAAATGCCATAGAGCATTAAAATCCCTGGCAAGAGAGTTAAGTTCAAATAATGTACATGTATGTCAAAGATTTATGTTCGTAAAAATTGAAACAATCATATCTTTGCCCATTATTGTCCGATGTTTTAGAAGAAGGCATCAATTGAAAGCTTGTGATCAGGCCTTTCTCATGGCTTGAACATCAACATTTTGCTCTGTACTGATAAGTTTCTCTATATCTAGTCACAAATAGTGGAAAAGTGAGAGAGTAAATGAACAAGGAATAGAGACAGCGAAAAAATTGATATTTTTGATATTGATATTTTTATTTCGGGGGCTACTTTTATCATCTCGGGGTCTACAAATTTCCGGGCTCTTTTTCAAATTCATGGGGCTACTATTAAGCTCTAATGCTGTAAGTGATCATCTGATAAGCATTTCATCACGATTCAAACAGAAAATCCAAAAAAAAAAATCCTCAAAATCCCCCCCCCCCCAAAAAAAAAAAAAAAATTGGGGGGGCTACTTTTTTTTCCGGGGGCTCTTTTGGGCATTTCGGGGGCGATTTCGCCCGCCACCCCCGTGTATTTTTTTCGCTGAATAGAGATAGACAGATGGATTGACAGAAGAATGGACAGAAGAGAGTAGAGAAAGAGAGTGGGGAAACAGACCCTGAACCGAGTTGGATTTGGGAGTAGAACAGAAAACATACATTGCAAGAGGATCATAAATCATTTAGGGGATGTGATTTAGCTGCCATAAATATCACTGCCTCGCTTGCTGCGAGAACAAGATTAAGCAGGTCTACATTACGAAAATGACGTACGTGAATGTATTTTTGGTTTGAATTGGGTTGTTTGAGCTTATAATAACTGCATGGATTATTCTTTCCCCCCTTTATTATTAAATATGTATAAAATTGAACTCTAATATGGTTTACATGTTCCAGAATAAGTTTTTAAAGGGTATGTATGGTGTACTTCCAAGGGGAATATTGTTTCAGTTTGAAAGGTGAAAAAAGGGGAAAACAAAGATGTGTATATAAGGATATGAATGTGAACATAAGTAAATAGTGACATAGGAAATTGCTACTTGCTTCTGTAATGGTTGAAATACCAACAAAAAAAAGATACAAGGTCAATTAAGTGCCTGTCAAACGTTAGTAGTTATGTAGCACTGTCCCATGTAGCCATAATCGTGTAAGTACTTTTATCAATACATGTACATTTATATTGCTCAATGCGATGAGGATTTAGTTTTCTCTATTTTGGCCAGTGGCATTTGGGGGTGGGTGGGTGGGTGGGTATATTGGTTATGGTCTTCGACCTTTAATGCAAAGGTCTTGGGTTCAAGGCTCTACATGGCACTTGCGTCCTTAGGCAAGATTACTCTGCCTTCATTTGCTGCTCTTGACCCAGGTGTAGAAATGGGGACCCCACAGGAATGGAACATGTATACAAATTATATATACTGCTTCATCTTCCTTTATATGGCTGTCAGAATGAATTGTTCCAATGGGAATATGATTTGAGTGGAGATCATGTGTAGATTGATTGAAAAGTCAGTGTAATTTAATGGCATTGTAAACAGCTAATAGAGCTAATTATCAGCTAAATTTTGCCCTATTTATCAAAACGTTATGCATTCAAAGCAAACTTTTGTACAAAACTACTATTTAATGATGAATAATGCTTACATCAAAATAATCTAAACCTTTCTCTGGAGAATTATGAAGCTATACACAATACAACTGAGTATTACCTCCATCAATTTAAAGGTCATGAGCTCAATTAATTTTCCATAAAAGGGAAATTGTTTGGGATTTATGAGTTTGACTCCGTGACTCATCATTAATTCATCACGTTTATACATGTGGGTGAGATTGACGGGTCTGCATCACGCGTGTGTCGATTTACAATGTATTATTCATCTATTAGAGTTTGGATCCAATATGACTATTAATATAAAATCGGCTATATCACACACAACTACAAAATGATTTGTGTAGCATACTTTGTTTGATTTATTCATTACAAAGGTTCTTGGACATTGGCAGGCTATTATAACTGCTATACACACAACTACAAAATGATTTGTGTTGCATATTTTGTTTGATTTATTCATTACAAAGGTTCTTGGACATTGGCAGGCTATTATAACACAACTACAAAATGATTTTTGTAGCATATTTTGTTTGATTTATTCATTACAAATTTAGGTTCTTGGACATTGGCAGGCTATTATAACACAACTACAAAATGATTTTTGTAGCATATTTTGTTTGATTTATTCATTACAAAGGTTCTTGGGCATTGGTGGGATATAATACCATGTGCCAATTAATCATTTATCTAAAAGAGTTAAGATGAATTATAACTTTGTATATTATGTAAATATCAGCTCCATTCATGCTTGTACAATTTTTGTATCAAATATTCATCAAAGACATTTGAGATACTGGCTCTATTTGGACAAGTTGATTTATTATGAATTATAACTTTATATATTATGTAAATATCAGTTCCATTCATGCTTGTACAATTTTTGTATCAAATATTCATCAAAGTCATTTGAGATACTGGCTCTATTTTGACAAGTTGATTTATTACTGTATTGGGAGCGACCAATGAATTATTCACCTATTCAAGTTTGGATAAAATATTACCGTATCACTCTCTGTTATTATAAGCTCTTCCATTCACAGTAAAAAGCAGATATTGTTTATAAAATTGTGTATAATTTATTCCCCATGTTATTATTGAATTCTTTTCATAAAAGGAATTTATAAATATTCATGTTCTATAGTTTGGATAAAATACAAATTTACTACTCTTATATTAATGCGTTCATGACAATTTCTAGTTGTTGGTAAAACATGCATTTTCCCCATACATATAAACCTGACAAAAGTATTTTTGGGACAAGCCATAAATTAGTTCAAATGTGCCGCAGGTGTGTACTTTATGATTTCCATTAACATATATTACTATCTAGTCTAAATGTATGATGCTACCAGCCTTTTCACCCCAAAATCACAGAAATATATATATAGTTCTCTCTATAAACAATTATTCAAACCAATTAACCCCTTGACCACGGGAACCCAGTGGGTTAAGTACAAAGTCTATGGGGATTTCATAAACTCGTAGGGAACGGGTTAGATATCTTTTGTAGGGTTCAATGGAGAATGCAGAATGTACCCAAATCAAATTGTATTCAGCAGATCAAATTTGTTTAGATTTCAGAGAATTGTAAGTATCTACTTTGTAGATTGGACAAATATATTAACATTAAAGGGATCTATTAACATTGTCAAAATCCTCCTTGTTGTAATCGTATTACCAATAGAAGCATGGAACAGGTTTTGTTCTTTCAAATTTCCCTTTAACGATTGAAGTGGTAGGTTTGTTCATTATCCACTGGAAAGTTATAACCGTGTAAAACGTCAGTGCAATGATTTAATAATAATAATAGCTGATTTTTATATAGCGCATTTCAGAACTGGTGAGAACTTTCAATGCGTTTTACAAGCAAAACAAAAGAGCAATTGTATTAACATTCAATTCATAAGCAAATTAATTTTTATAAACATTATAATACACAATTTAGGCATATACCTTAACACAAAATTACATGAATGGGCATACATACATACTTATATCATACTTATTAAAAGGCTTTAGAAAACAGATACGATTTGAGTTGTGACTTGAATTGTTCAATGGGAATTTAGCGAATATCACTTTGCATTTTCGCTCCTTACTTGGCCATATAATATCCATTTTGTGTGAATTTTTTTACAAATTACTTTAGTGGACACATCGGATCACAACAGTACACAATTTATCAACTGGTCATCACTCTTTGCACATGTCAAAATAGTTACTAGATCCCTTTAACTCAATAGGAACCTGTCTATAAATGAGAAAGCTCTTTTCACTCTTCCAAAAATGATATATTTTTGTTGGTATTTATAGATGATCCTACATGTACATGTGTATGTTGCATTTGTAATAGATATCATGATTTGGACAAGGTTAACAACTTCAACTCATTCAGGACTGGTCCCAAAAATACTCAGGATGAGGTCTATGGAGATTGCATGTTATAGCAAAATCAAATGTGACCTTATACCACAAAACAACCAATAAGTCGGAAAAAGGATTGTGCTGATTTTCACATGACATTAAAAGTAACAGTCATTACCTTTAGAATATTTGGTATATGATTTGTCATATTTGGACTTAGCAAACCCTCTCAACATTCTGAGCGACAAAGATTTGGAACATGTCTGAAGCAATTTTGAAATAAGGGAGAAAACAGGCCGCTTCAAAAATTGGTGTAAATCTAATCACGGAGGTAAATATATTATTTATTCAATGAAAAGTCGTACCTATAAACATGATTTCTGACACTCACAATTTTACAGAAGTAGATTAAGATAACCTTAGTCAGGAAATACTGAAATTTAGAATCCCATATTTTAAACAAAATTTGACTATTTCTTTTATTAAAAGAGAAACTACATGTACTACCACAACTTACAGTAGTTTTGTGGTGTAAGGTCACAAATAGTTTTGAATGAGTTAATATTGATTTGATGCAAACCGTTGTTATACATGTATATTGTTAACCCCATAGGGTATTTCACAAAGTGCCAGACATTTTCCTTTTTTGGGTCTCAAAATGTTTTATTTCTGGATTTTCTAAAAGAATTTGGCCGGAAGTGTGCACTTAAGGATTTCCATCATCATCATTCAAATTATCCCTTCAGTCAAAATGTGTACTTATGCTGGCCTGCAGAAAACTAGAATTTAGTTTTGTTCACAAAAGCAGCTCTCTAAAATTGTTTAAATTTCACTTTAAGCTCATTCAGGATGCTGCCTAACATATAATGGTCCAGTGCCTACAGAAAATGTATGTTACACCTATTCAAGAGCAGTATTCAATTTGTCCCCCATGGGGTAGCCATCAAG
The DNA here is from genome assembly GCA_037951105.1 of Echinarachnius parma. Lineage (NCBI taxonomy): Eukaryota > Metazoa > Echinodermata > Echinoidea > Clypeasteroida > Echinarachniidae > Echinarachnius > Echinarachnius parma. The sequence goes on along the minus strand of JBAMJV010008064.1, from coordinate 6,719 downwards.
AAGTTTGTTTTGTAGCAACAAAAAAAGCTCTCTAAATTCATCATATTATTATTATTATTAAAGTGCCTACCCAGGATGGTGAATAACATATACATGTAATAGTCCTTGGTCTACATAAAATGTATGTTGCAATTAAGAGCAGAATTATGGGGTAGACATCGAGAATTGTGTTTTATTCACAAATAGACAGCTCTTTAAAGAACCCACCCACGATGTTGAATAACATATAATGGTCCTTGGTCTACAGAAAATGCAACTAAGAGCAGAATTAAATTTGTCTTCTATAGGTAATATACATCAAGGATTTTATTTTGTTTACACGAACAACTCACTAAAGAGCTTACCCATGATGGTGAATAGCATATATATATAATGGTCCGTCTGCAGAAAATGTTTGTTGCACCTAAGAGCAGTATTAAATTTGTCTCTCATAGGTTAGACATAAACATTTTTTTTTCACAAATAAACAGCTCAGCTCTCTAAAGTAGTCACACCGCATGGTGAATAACATATATTTGTCCGATGTCTACAGAAAATGTATGTTGCACCTAAGAGCAGAATTAAATCTTTATCCCATGGGTATAATTTGGTAGGAGATAGATCGGTTGTTCCTTGCCCGAGGGTCAACTTACGCTGAAAGTCTTTATCTTCCGACGACACCCAATAGCTTCCGTGTTTTTCAGAGTCGCAGGGAAATTACGAGTGGTTGGGGCCTACCAAATTACACGAGCGTTGCCATGGTTTTGCCTCAAAGCAAAGCATACACAGATCTATTTTGATGCACAAGTGATTTGATATAGGAGCATATTTGTTGTATGTTACCTTTTGTCTTTTCTTCCGTATATGAATATCAGAATTTGTTTTGTAAATGTTGCACTGAAGGGCGATTGAAGTAGCCTAAATTGTGTAAACAGTATTGTTGCTTTTTTATATTTTCTTTCTAAACATGTTGCGGGAAGAGCCTGAGAATGAATGAAAACCAAAATGAAGGCACCTCCTATATGGGGTAAACTTTTGTAGGAGATAGATCGGTTGTTCCTTGCCCGAGGATCAACTTACGCTGAAAGTCTTTACCTTCCGACGACACCCAATAGCTTCCGTGTTTTTCAGAGGCGCAGGGAAATTACGAGTGGTCGGGGCCTACCAAATTACACGAGCGTTGCCATGGTTTTGATAGAAAGCAACGTGTATGTTGCACATAAGAGCAGAATTAAATCTTTATCCCATGGGTATAATTTGGTAGGAGATAGATCGGTTGTTCCTTGCCCGAGGGTCAACTTACGCTGAAAGTCTTTATCTTCCGACGACACCCAATAGCTTCCGTGTTTTTCAGACTCGCAGGGAAATTACGAGTGGTCGGGGCCTACCAAATTGCACGAGCGTTGCCATGGTTTTGATAGAAAAGCAACGTATACATTACTAGGGCAGCGAATGTGGATGTCTTGATGATGTACTAAAATAGATACTTGTGGTTGTAAGACCTTTTCTTGGCTTCTTTGAACATTCAATGAAATGTTCTGCATTTCTTTTAGGTCTTTGGGTAAGATACACTAATAAAACCAGTTATATTCAAATTTGTAATCACTTTTTTAAAAATATTAAAAGATATATATTGAAAGTTTGTCCAAAGTCACCCAGTTTACTCTTTGAAATTTAAGAAAGTTGGACATATATCGCAAAGAGTATCATACAATCAAATTAAATGAAATAAAATTAATTGTATTTATCCCAGCAATGGTGATGAAAGATTTTTAAATAAAGAAATCAACTTTAAGTTGATTTCTTTAATCATAATATGTCAAGTCAATTTCCTCAAATACACAATATGCTCGATGAAATAACAAGATACTCTAAAGCCTGTCTATAGCATTCCTTAGGTGGTCAATCTACACAGGTTTGACTGTGCATACTAAATTCAAGAAAATTATTACATATGTGAACTTACACCACCAAAAGGCGAGAAATTTTTTTTTTCAAATGGCATTGAAGTCATTACCTTTAAAATAGTATATAATTTGTCATATTTGAACTCAGCAAACCCTCTCAACAAGAGCGCCAACGATTTTGATTATGGCTGAAGCAAAATTATGAAATAAGGGAGAAAACGGGCCGCTTCAAAGATTGGCGTCTATTCAAGCACTGTTATCTAACTATTTTTATTTAATTAAAAGTCATATTTAAACATGATTTCTGATGCTCAAAATGTCACAGAAGGTAGATTGAGATACCCTCATTCAGGAAATACTAGAATCCTGAATCTCATATTTTTGAACAAAATGTGACTATTTCAGTCAATAAAAGAGAAACTGCTACCATGAATTAACAAACTTAATGAACTTTTGTTGTGTAAGGTCACATATTATAGAAATGCAATAAATTCAAGAAAATTTAACTGATTGCTGTCAAGATTATTAGGCATCCTTACAACAGTGTGGAAGATGTTTTGAAGTGAAGAAAAAAAAAAACTTGAGTCAAGTCTTTTATTTGATACACAAAATGCACAATGAAATAATAATATCTATGAAAAAATATCTATACAAAATAAGCAGAAGCCATCACACATCCCAGCGATGGTGTGGACGGCTTAAATCAATACAAAATAAATCTAAGAAAGTTACACAAATGAAGAGTATTCAACATCACAGCAATTGCATGTGAACGATTTTTGAAGTAACGAAATAAACATTGAGTCAACCCAATTTCTCTAATATTTGTATACTTTATTTTTGTTTGTCAGGAGGCGGTGACAGTCTGCAAGCTGGGCCCGGGCGCCATGTTCGGGGAATCGGTACTGGACGACACGCCTCACCAGGCAACCGTCGTCACTAAGGAAACATGTGAACTGATCCGCATCGAGCAACCGGATCTACGCCATCTATGGGAGGTCAGTTCCGCTTTGTTATTTGTGTGTGTTTTATTTTTGTGCTCTTCTGAGACGTACATGTATGATCGAATAAGTTTTATAAGTGAAAATGAGTTTTATGAATATGCCTCATCAGGCAAAAACCTGTGAACTGATCCGCAATGAGCGACCGGATCTTTGCCATCTATGGGAGGTTAGTTTCGGTTTTGCTGTTTTTGTTGTTGTTGGTTTACTTTTGTGCTCTTCGGAGATGCATTATTACAACAGTTCTTTAGTGAAAATGAGTTTTATGTGTTTCTAAGATAATGTGTACTCCTTTACCAATTTGTCCTGTTTTTGTTAATAAATAAAATGTGAACTGATCTACATTACTCGGGCTTGGGTCTATGAAGAATACATATTGTAGCAAAATCAATCAGTCCTGAAGGGTTTACAACATTAACATCATCGTCATCATCAGCAACATTATAATAATCATTGTGTTGTGTTTTTCCTTTTTTCTAACACAAATTCAGTGATTACATATTATTTTTTCTCATTAAATCTTACCAACGTTTGATCTACAGTAGATATGGAAACACTCATATAGAGATGAGAGAAACGGTGCAGAAAAAGAGAGAATAAGAACAGAAAATGGTAAAGAAAGAGAGATATAGTGAGAGATACACATAGAGAGATAGGAATTAAGGTTAAGATGAAAATGGTTTGACCAATTTTGCTCATTTTTAAAATCAATTGACCCATTGCCTATCTTCTTTGGGCCCTGTAGTAGATTCATGGGGATTGCAAAATCTAGTAGGGAACAGGTTATAAACATAACTATCTCATTTTCTGAACTCTGTGTTTGTACAAGTTTCACTGTGCATGTAGATTGTTTGCCTCAAGCTAACATAACAATCGCGTGAAAATAAAGTTGCATTAATTTGCTCGGTTGCTTGCTTTTAGCTCTCTCTCCACAATGTATGATCCATAGATACAGAAAGACACTTTGATATTGAGAGCCCGGGGGGGGGGGGGGGGGGGGGTACTCAGATTATAGTTGGACGGGGGTGTGCGGCTGAGACCTCCGAACCCATACCCACATCTAAGGGTCCTTTTGCTGTAAATAGGTACCCATGTCTAAGGATTTTTTTTTCGCCGGCGTCGTGGTTTCTTTTAGCGAGCGTAGCGAGCTTGAAAATTTTTGCAATTTCGCATCGGCAAATCCCAAAATCCTGGATAAAAGAGAGGAAATTTAAAAAAGGGACCCATGTCTAAGGATTTTTGTTATGAAAAGGGGACCCATGTCTAAGGATCTTTCTTGAAAAAGTCACCCTTCCCAGCGGCACATCCCCGGATACCCAATATACGTGAGTACCCCCCCCCCCCCCCCCCCCCGGATTGAGAGCAAGGCGAATTCTACCCAATTTTTAACCCGTTGCTTACAGGAACTTGGTGGGCTATGTACAAAGTCTACAGGAATTTAAGTGAACGGGATAAAATGTGTTATCAATTAAGAATTAAATTGACTCTACTATGCAGTGTTACAAAAATTGTGTAGGGATATTGTTGGCCTCAAGAGAATATTTTGGTGAAAATGCTTATTAATATTATGATATGAATGTGGCTTTGCAGAATGATTGCTTTCAAATCCCTTTGGCGTAAAATAATGAAAACAAATCGTGTGACTTGTTGTTCCAATAAGTGGTGATAAAAAAACATTTCAGCAATAATGCTTATGAAATGAATTTGGCTTTGAATGGAATGACTGCGTTCAATTCCCTTTGGCATGAAATAATGAGTACAAATTGTGTGATTTGTTGCAAACTTGTTCCAATTATTGGTGATCAAAGAAAACAGATTTCGGCAGCAATGCTTTGGAAATTAATCTGACTGCATGGGTTGATTGCATTTGACTCCCTTCAGCATCAAATGAAAACAATTGTGACAGTAATTGACAAAATTAATGCAACTGCCAGTGATCATGCAGGTTACAATATATGAAGAGTTATATAATATGCAATAACCGATAAAGTAATTTTGTATTAAATTATTTAAAGATATCTGTTAAACCTGCAAAAAAAAAACTAATGAAATTAAGTAAGAAAATGTGTGAAACGTTTCTACACAAATATTCCTTGATATGCAAGTAAGATCAACAAATAAGATTTCAATAAAATGATATTTGTGAATGGAGTCAAGCTTATAATAATGATATTAGCTGGAAGCAAAAAGTTTATTTTGATTTTGTTTTGTTTGTTTGTGAGTCAACCTTCTAATGCTATTAGTAGAGGGAAAACAAGGTTCAATGAAAATATGTGTTGCAAATGTAATTATTAATATTATTTATTCGGCCAAAATTCAAACAGATACAGAGTATACAAAATGCAAAATACAAACAGTCAATAGAGAAAGTGAAGGAAAGGGAGAAAAGGGACAGTTACAAGTGGGCCAGGGCTCACAAAAGTAAAATTCTTTACTATTGCCCGGAGAGATGCGAGCCCTAATATTCACTACCAATCTCTTGCCATGAAGGTGGATTGTTTTATTCATTACTACATGTATGCAATTTTCCTCTGAACGATCTAATGGGCTTTGTAGGTGCTTTGTCTTCCATCATTTAAACAATATAATAATAATATATGCGATTTATATAGAGCCTAATATGATTGATAATCACCTCTAAGCACTTTACAATGATATTATTATCCCGGTCATAGGATACAATGCAAACCAGCACACATTGTGTGTACCATCTCCACTCTCTGGGGAGCATTCCTTCCAAGCGGCGCATGGGCATTGAGAAGATCCTTCACATAAAGGCTTTCACCTCCTACCGGGTCCCCATTTATACACCTGGGTAGAGAGCAGCAATTATGGATAAATTGTCTTGCTGAAGAACAAACGCTGTGGGCAGGGTTCAAACTCGGGATCTCTTGATTGGAAACCGCGCGCTCTACCAATCTTGCCACTCAACATCCACATATATATCATGCATCATCTGTTACGGATCCCAGCGGAGCTTTGGGGGGACAGTCATGAATTAGTTGATCTAGATGGCTAGAAAGGAAATATAAAAAACAATGCATGGTTTGTCTGATTCATAATCCAATGGTTCGTCCGCTAGGCATAATTTTATTAGCACATTCATGTAATTACATACGTGTATTACATTTGTGAATGAGTCAAGCAATAATGCTATTAGTAGGGGGAAAATGATCAATGAAAATGTGCATTGAAAATATAATATTCACTAGTCACTACCATTCTCTTGCTCTTACTATTGAAGTAGATTAAATTACTTATTGATATATATTCGTATTGTACAGGGCTCCACACTTACCTTTCTTGTCAGTGGCCTGGTCAGGCCAGTGAAATAATTTCTTTCCCTTTTCTGGTGGCCCAAAAGAAAAATTTACTGGCCCCGAAAATTGTATTTCATGAGTAAACAAAATATCACTCTTTCCTGTTCAAACCTGTGATTATAGATGAAGCATGATATGAAAGAAAACAAGATTTTTCCAATTTTGTCAATGTTGGGATCACCAAAATATGAATTTTTGCTAGCCCAAAGTGCAATTTCACTGGCCCCGGGCCAGCGGGCCAGTGCAAGTGTCGAGCCCTGTATTATATACACTAGCAAATTACCCATCACCAGATCTTTGAGTGAGATATGTTGAATGTTGTATTTTGTAACTCTTTATTTTTTGTATATGTCCGAGTGTAAAAAAACATAAGTAATGGATTCTTTGTTTATATGGTTATAATAATTAAGATGGACAAACTTATTGTTAAGGTAAAACATTGTTAGTTAAATAAGTTATAGGAGTGTAGCCTATCAGTGTACTATTAACAATTTGTTCAGCACCAGTCACTA